>JABFPJ010000391.1:0-43337 GCA_022817425.1 Gryon sp. ZL-2020 | reverse complement strand
AAAAAAAAAAAAAATTTTTTTCCAAATAAAAAAAAAAAAAAAAAAAAAAAAAAACACACAGAAACAAGAAAATAGATATTCATATTTTATTAATCAATATTCAATTAATAGGAAACACAATAAAAGCTTATCTTAATATGACATAATAATATATAAAAAATAATAGAAGCTGTACTGACGTCATCAAAATAAGTTGCGTCGTTCCAATATGTACTTTCTACGTGCATTTTTTACTTTCATAAAATGAAGATGTTTTAGATCAGGTAATTCGATTATATAAAAGTGACCCATCTAAACAAATTGCCTATTTCTCATTATTATATAATATGGTTATACGCATGCATCCATGAAAATTCGAAATTTCATGAAAAAATTGAAACTTCATAGAAAAGACGAAAATTCACAAAAAAATCGAAATTCATAAAAAAATTTTATGAAATTCTCGAAAATTCAGAAAAAAATGAAATTTTATAAAAATATTTCTGAATCCATTTCTTAATTAAATTTCGACACATTCATGCAATTTTAACTTTTTCATAAGATTTCCATTTTTTCGTGAATTTTGAGCTTTTTCATGGAATTTAAATTTTTAAATAAATGTTCACCTTTTCCATCAAATTTTGACGTTTTCATGGAATTTCGATTATGTATGGAATTTCACCTAATGTATAAGCATGTATTTCATAGAATTAATTAATTTCTTCAATTGACTTCTTTAATTCAATTTTATTTTATACATCAGTAGTTTTGACGTTTTCTGCAAGACGTTCTTAAAACTATTATTCCTAGTTTTATAGCTAGTTTTAGTAGCAGAGAAATCCGAAAACTGGTAGGACAGCTCAACTACCTTTTTAAATCGTAAAGTTTAAGAAACACAATATTATAAAAGAAACTTTCCATCCAAATTATTTAATTTATAATTTGAACGAAATAGAAGTAATTGGATGAGTAATTTCTATTAATTGAAAGAAACTATATTAAGAAGTGTATCTATAAAGATTTATGCACTTAAATTTGTTGTCAATAAATGTATATTTTTCATATTCAAGCTGTGTGAAGTATTTTTACCTTCTAGCTGCTTATCATATTGAGGAGAAATTCTATATTCTATCGTAAAAAATCTAATCTTACATCATTAAAATATTCGTAATGATTAAGTTCTCTTCTTATTATAGAGTATCGAAATACCCCAACTTCTGAAAAACCTGCTTAGAGCAAAGACGGGCGAAATCATTTCTCAATTAAATTACACTTACACTAAATATTTATATTAATGATACATTGTTAAATCTTAAACTTATTTACTTGTGTTACAAAAAGATATCTTTGATAACTAAAGTTGAAAAGTGTAGTTGATATAGATAAAAAATTAGTAAAATATTAATTTTATTTCTAAAAGTAATTGAAAAGTGATTGAGTTTCAATTAACCATTACTTTGATGTCTAAAATTAAATTAGCCAAGTAAAAATTTGACTAGTTTTGTCAAGTTTTAAAAAGGCACTATCAAGGCTGAGGTTCGATTAACTGGATGCGAGAAAACTATTTTCTAAGTTTTTTGATAGGCGTTTACGAATACATCTATTCAATTTTTAACTAGAAAAATCCTAATATAGTTTTAATATAGTTAAAACTAGATTGGATAACACTTTAAAGTTTCTGAGTAGACGGTTACGCGTACTTTTATTCATGTTTTACTAGCCTAAACACTAATCTAGTTTTCATGAAAATTAACTTATTATTAGCGAATTAAGTTTAGCTATTAAGAGCCTTCAAAGTACATGACAGAATTATTTGTTTAATAAATAATAATTCAATTAAAACAATTAATTTAAATAATTCTCGGAAAATATAATTTAAATTATACCAAATCATTGAAGGATTTTGGTATAATTCAGTCGGTAATTCTTATCGTGAAAAAGAATACGAATGAAATTAAATATAAAAATATTATAGAATAATAATTGTGAATATTATCAAATTAATATTAATACGGAATTATAATTAAAAAATCGAAGATTTTCTGTTCAGATTTTCCTCAGCAAAGTTCTGAATCGATGGCCCCAATTGATTTTCCTCCCTTAACTTCCGCTCTTCTCAGTCGTTCCCGTTTATGGGACAATGCGGGTCGTGTCGCTTAAAGTAAATCGGCGTTGCAAAAGGCACACCCCGAGCTTTACGTATCAACATATTCTCATCCAAGATGTGATGAAGAGTCACATCTACTAGCAAATCGGAAACTGACAGTTTTCGTCAGTTAACTGAAGTCATTTTGTTGACAATGTGAGCGAACTTTATATGTGTCTGTATATGTGACGTTTCATAATACAGTGCATAATGAATCTCGACGGGCTGACGGATGAGTTGAAAAGAGAGGAAAGCTTACGGATACGAGTTAAAAGAGTCAAACGTATGAAATTAAATACGTGTGAATGACTACAGGCAACGCCACCATCAAACAACTTCCTGTGTTTTTAGCGTTATAATGTTTAAGATGTCTAAATTGCATATAAAAGATATACTCATTTAACATGACATAAATATGTCGAGAAAGTAAATATTACGTATATATAAGATGTATATTTATTATATAAATATAAATCTGAAAATAATTATGCGGTCATTTACATTCTTATTAGGCATGTGCTTAAGAATATTTATTTAAAGAATATATCTATCCTGTAATATCTATATTTTTCATAACTTTGCCGATCAAAAATTATAATTTGCCTTAAGTCAAATCATTTAGAGTTATGCAAAAGCACCTTCTACATTATTACATAGATAGATTATGCAGTACATATGTAATTGCTATCACTACAGTAGGCGTGGTTAGTTCATCTTCAAACTTTGAACTATGAATAATAATTTATTTCTGAAACACCTTTTCTGTGCTTATGTTTATAAAAACAAAAAATAAGAAATACATTACATATTTGATATTTATATTTAATTTTATTCAATTTAATCGAAATATTAAATTAATAAAAATCATGAACATTCGATCTACTGTTAGAATTTGAAGTATGTATTAAACTAGATATTAACGCTTTTAGTCTTATTTTAAGATAACGTATTTCTTGTTATGAAATACATTCATACATTTTTTTCAAACTTCCTTTTCTGTTTATTTAAATTTTTTTTTTCATTTTTATCCGTGTTTTAGCATTACTTTGCTTTTTATTCACAAAAATATTTTACTGCGAGGGTTTTCTTTGTTTTATTACTATTCAATTCAATAAGGAAACAGAATTAATAATGGTATTATTACCCCTCAAAATATCTTAAAATTTCTTATAAGCGAAATGCAGTCGATTACAAAAATTGATCGAAAATAACTTAATTTTAATCTAAAAGATGCGCAGCAGCATTATGGACAAGAAATTCAATAAACTGAACGGTTTTGTGTGTTTATAACAGACAAAAAATGAAGCAAAACAAATCCGAACTTGCAACAATCTGATTTTTAACAAGCGAACTGTGCTCGTGTGTACTTTGTACGTAAGTTGATATGCATGCATCATTGTGTCTGTGCGTATATATCCGTCTGTGTACATATAAATGTGCTCAGCTTCTAAGAAGGGGAAAAAGTTCGCAAGCTCTGTGCGTACACATGGCAGCGTTTGCTTAGCACGCCCTATCATGTTGAGTAGAGTACAAAGGTACTCCGGGGTTGGGGGTCAAAAGGGGGTCTTTTCGCCGAGGAGACACTGCCCCTAAGCAAACTGCTCACGCGGTCGATGGTGCGCTTGCGCTTTCGTCACGCTAACTTCAGCCGCAATGTCGAATTTTTCCCTTCAATGCCTCATAGGCCGTTTGACAATGTAACCGTTATTGTACACTTAAATGCAATGCGATAATAGGTTATGCGGTAAAAACGGTTAACACGCTTGCATATCATTTTTTCACACCAATTTCCCTTTCTCCCACTCCTCCTACCTCTATCCCACAAAAGTTCTCTGTGGCTTGTTACGAAATAAACCAGCCGCACTAGAGTGCTCTTGTCCTACATCGCCGTTCCCGATGGGCTTCCGGCCTTTGTGCGAATGCTCGCGCTAATTTTTTTGGTAAACTTGTCAAAAGGAAAGAAATAATGTAGCATTTGGTTTGCGGGTGGACTTTTAGAAGTTTCATATGTTTCGAAAACTGTTTCGAGGTAAATCTAAGGTTTAATAACTGTTTTTGAGCTTGGTAAAAAAGCTTGAAAGAACACGTTAAGAAGAAATGTTACAATCGATATACGTAATTTACTTTTGATTTTCTAACGCAACTATTAAAGGTTAAAGACATTTAATCATATTCCAAAAATCAGAGAAAATGTTACTGGTAGTAACTGGTTAAAAACAATACAGTTTAATGTTGAAAGGTAGATTGATTACATGTATACCGCAAAATTTTGCAATTTTAATATTAAATTTTGTAGTTTTAAGTACACTTTTAAATTTAATGAATTCTTACTCAAGAAAGATAAGTTCTTTTGTTCATTCCAAACTAAATTGTTTAAAATGAACAATAAGTAATTCTGCAAAAATTTGAAATCACTTGATAGATAATAAAAATAAATATGCGAACAATCAAAATTCCATCGAACCAACTTGATGACTACTTGTCAACAACTCTCAATAAAATCGTCAACGATGTGCGATGAAATTAAACTTTGTAGTCGTCAAGTAATCTACGAGTCTTTTGCAACATATTTCATTTGTAATCGATTTTATGATAAATTTGAAGTGATTAATTGCTTTTTTGTTCTTCATGTTTATTTAAATTCAGCTTTTTTAGATTTAATTCAAAGTGGAAAAAAGTACCATTCAAATTTCATATCAGAATTCATAATGTATTATCAGTATAAGATTATTTTAATTATATGTAAGATTCTTACAAAATGTTCTAATAACCATTGTAGATAAATATCAAAGTGAAATTTCGTCGCTAGTATGAACAACAAAGTTGTTCATACGTCCGACGATAAGTTTAGAGATTTTTCAATTTAATTTTCGTTAAAATTAATATTGTATTTCGATAGACTACTTTTTAACTATGGAATCACTGCATTAAAATTAAGAAATACATTTATCTTTCACGTGTGGTTTAGACAAACAAATTTGACTAAAAAGTTCTGTTGAATATTGAGGGAAACCTTCGAAACAAAGTTACGAAAGGACAAAGTGAGAAGTAGAAGGGCCAAGTTTGAATTCACACATTTTCAGTAAAGTTTGCGTTATCGTGATTCTCTTGCTTTACGGTTTCTATAACGATCCGTGTTCGTCAAAGACTGTGTAGGATAGCATTGAAGTCATTATGTGGATTTTGCTACTGACGAATATACCCATTAAATATCAAATGACGTGCGAGCTCGTTACGAACGCCGCAAATCGACGTTTCGTCCCCGATCTGATACAATAGCATCCTAATCGTAGGGATCACTAGCGCTGAATGCGAATCGTGCATTTCAAACGAGGTTTCAATACTGTCAGAATATTTGTATTCGTGATTCGCCGAGACAGGTCCTCTAAATGTCTGACGGCTGTTCTATTGTTTATGTTTCAATTTATATTGACGTTTTCCGTGTTGAGGATACCGAGAAATTGCTTATTATTCGTCAAGTGTTTAAGAGAATAAAACGTTTATTATATAATGTCAAGACGGGACAAATGTATTGTCAGGTTAAAACTATTATATGAACATATTTTTCAGGTAAGAAAGCAATGAAATATAAAAATGAAGTAAATATGTTCATAATATTGATTCATTAAAATGAAATTGTCAGAACTATAAGGTTCATATACGTAAAGTATTAAAAACTTTCACGGATACTTGATTTTGGTACTTGAACTTCTATCTTGTGTGTAATTTTGCATGAAAATCGAAGATGTGTAGTGTGAAACTTGATTGATACTTCACCTTTGACGGTATCTTCAAAGGAAACGCTTGTTTGTTCTCTAAAAAGCAGAGATCACTGGATTTACATCATTAAGTTACAGTAGCGTTTCCAAAATTTGAAGCTCTAGTAACTTTCGTTGAAAAGCACTTCAAAAATAATTTGAAGTACTTTTTAACGGTTAATATTTTGGTGCTTTTTAATGCTTCATATATTAGTATTCATAAACACAACAAGATTTAATATAAAAGATTAATGCTATGACATATTTATTATTATTAAGCAATCAAAAAGGGGAAACAATTAATTTTGATTTTATCGAATGTTCATTATTTAATGGATTTTCCATAAACATTTGCTTGTTTAGATTGTCTTTTGGAATTTTACCATTTCTTTTGTTTAAAAAAACTGCACTTCTTACATTTCTATTTGAATTTTTAATATTAAGTTATAGCTGTATTTCTATTATATTAATATTATATCGAAAATCATAAAGTTGTTGATATCACAAATACTATAGTATTTCTAAGAATTTTCACGTTTTTCATTAATTTTCGAGATTTTGATGAATTTTTACATTTTTCATGATTAATTGAGATTTCAATTAATTTTCACACAATTTTCACATTACATTTCATGATGTAATGTAACAATTCATCAAAATCTTTAAATTACATGAGAATCTCGAACCTTGATGAAAAAGTCGAAAAATCATAAAAACTGTAAAATATGATCAAAATTTTAAAATTTCATGACAAATGTAAAAAATCATAAAAATCAACAAAACATTTTTCTTCTACACATGTTTTCGTAAAAATTTTCTTCTACTGTTTTGTCTTTGTCTAGCATAGGCGATAGGTTATGTCGCGTGTCGTATCTTTGTAGCGTTGTTATTAGGCAATTGACAGCAAAGCGATCGAAAAATTATTCTTCTACTGTTTTATCTTTGTCTAACATATATATCTGTCTTTTCTTATCTTTTAATAAGTAAGCTGTCATCATTCATTCATTAATATTATCAAATCATATAAAATTTAGAAAAATAATAAGTATAAAAAAATTTTTTAAATTAATAAAACAGAAGTTTTTATTAATAATAATAAAAAATACAAAGACAATAAAATTGCTATTTTTGAAAGTAAGTAAAAAAGTAAAATAAAATAATAGATATAATAAATCGAATAATAAACATAAGCCTTACAAAGGTATATAATGGACGAGCCAAGGCATACGTTACTCCGCTTTTTTCCTATATTATAGAATTAAAAACCATGCTACGTATTCTCATAATAATGCATTAAAATTTTTACATTAAAAAGATGTGAAATCATGTAAGGAGTTTGGGTTAACTTAAAAACAAACTGATACTAACCTTTCGTACAAACACATATATTCATTGTTTATTTCTCGATAAACACACACATTAATTTTATTGAATTTCAATAACAAAATCTGGTAACAGTACCATATTTTAAATTTAATTAAAAGAAACAATGGAATGAAACATCTCGAAGGTTTGATTAGTTTCGCTCTAGCCAATCGCAATGTTCAGAGGGCGTTCACATATTCACTTAAAGGACAGAGGTCCGAATGTAAACAGCTTCATTTTTAGTGTCGATTTTTAAAAGACAGTGTGTAGACCTGTATATGACCGTGAATGTAACGCTTCGAAGTACAATCATTTTACAAACAGAGCCATAGTAAGAAAATTAACCATTTTTAATACCAAGTTTAAATAAGTTTTAATATATTGGAATGAATTTAATTTCATTTAGAATCAAGATAAAAGACCCAAGTTTGGTAGATATCATGCAACTGCATATGGGCAGTAATTAAATATTAAGATAAATATAATATTTCTGGGTTGCCGAAAGGCGCCAAGTATCTCAAATTTTTTAAATCATTCTGGCACAACCCCAATTTTTGTAGTGAGTTAACGGTGAATTAGCAGTGAATTCATATGTAAATCATAAATGGGTGGTCTCACAGTGAGTTCACAGTAGCTTCACAATGAGTTCACAGTAGCTTCACAGTGAGTTCACAGTGGTCTCACAGTGAGTTCACAGTAGCTTCACAGTGAGGTTACATGTGACTTCACAATGAGTTCAAATGTGATTTCACTGTAACTTGATTGTGACGTTTTCTAGCAATAATAATTCAACAAATATTTGTTTATAAATGTACTTGTTAATGAAACGTTGGTCATTGGCATATCAATGACTCAATTACCACTCGTTAATGACTGTTAACTTTAGAAGCGCGCTTCTAAAGTTAAACAGTCACGCGTACTTAATTCAAATGCCATTAAAAATATCAACGTTGTAACACATCCTTTCATGTGTTCTGCTAACAAACCTGGATAGTTAAAATGTGTCTGAAGTTTTCCCTATCGTTGAATCATAAGAATACAAACAAAGTACACTACTGCGTCCCACATTCTCACACACTCACACTTCGAGGTCAAACTGTTATTACAAGAGACGGTGGACGTTGATTCCCACGGACTAAGTATTGCGAGCGCCACTTAAGTAGAACGATGCATGATATGATCCGACATATCTATGTTTGTTTCTACTGTATGACTTTAAAAAGAAGACCATTTTTAAGCATATTTTTAAAATTAATAACAATATTTAACTTGAATTTTACTTTTGCAGAGTTACTTAATTCAAGCATCTACACGGCGAAAAAAAGTGTTATAAATTTAACAATTATGTAATAAATTTTATTCAACTTTTAGTAATGCGGTTACGAGAGCAAGATTTTCGAAAAATTACACTTTTAATAAAAAATTATTGATTTTTTGAAGAATTTTTCATGAGCGTTTAATAATTTTTAATGAAAATTTAAGTATATTTTTGTAACATCTTGCTCTCGCCACAACATTACTAAAAGTTGAATAAAATATATTACATATTTGATAAATTTTATTAAAAATTTTTCGCCATGTAAGCATCTTCATTTAAAGCAACGTTGATCTTATAATATGAAACTGATTTATAAGTTCTTATAGGTATACTTTTACCACAAGATAACCCAATACCGACTGTCGGTACGTCGATTAAATGATGAGATGTTTCCTTAAATCCTTTTTTTAATCAATTTCTCGTGAAATGTTCACACAAGTATGATTTTTCAACTTGTTGGAAACTTGTGATGTTTTCATAGTTATTACAAATACAGCATGTGCCCTTGGTGCATAATGTATACTATTCTTAATTTAAAAATAAGATATAGACAAATGTACATATTAGGGTGGTCCTTAAAAAATCCTTATAGAAGAGTCCTTAGAGAACTGTTCTATATAACAGAAGAAAAGGCTGGCTGAAATATTTGCACCAAGCAGAAATTTAAAAAATTGATTTCAACCCGGGCTCCACTGCGTTTAAATTCATAATTGCAAAATACACTTTTTTTCTTAGTATTTTTTTAATTATGTGTGACTACATAGTTTCTGAAAATATTACAGTATTTTTTCGTACAATGCGATTTATATGATCCTCAAAACACATGTAATCTTTATTAAAATGACACGTCTTGAATTTAATTTGAATATAAATAAACAAAATTACAACATTTCACCAATTGTTAAATAATATATATCTTGGCCCTAGCGCATGAAAAAATCTTTGAAACGCTTAATCTGTTTAACGGTGTTGATGCTAATTTACAGTTCACCTGTGAAGAAGAAAAAAACAAAAAAATCAGTTTATTGGATGCTGAATTATACCATTGTAATGATAATTCGATTTATTACAATTGGTACAGAAAGACCACGTTTTCTGGTAAAATTTTGAATTTTAACTCAGAACATCCACAACACCAAAAAACTAGCATGATTTTTTCACTTGTTGATAAGCCTTGAATTTGTCACACAAAAACACCTCCTAGACAACCCCAAAATTGTGGATCGGATATTGAGTGAGAATGATTATCCATTATAGGTCCGAATAAAATACATTAAAAAACGCGTTTCCCTAATAACAAAATCAGAACATACATTTCGGACATACCTACAGTCATTTTGCCCTATTTAAGACCGTTGATGAACAACATTGAGAATCTTTGTATAAAAAACAATATTGGAGTTATTTTTAAATTGAAAAATAAACTTAACTCTATTATTAAAAAAGGCAAAGACAAATTGGATAATGATTCTCAGACAAATGTGATATACAATATAGCTTGCTTAAGTTGTCCTAGCCAATACGTTGGTACAACAAAAAGAAATCTAAAAACCAGAATTAAAGAACATCAAAAAAACATTACGAGTGACCCTGATAGACACAATTGTATTTCGGTACATAGAATCTCTCACGGTCATGATTTCGATTGGAAAAACGTAAAAATTCTGGATATTGAACAACAATTTAAAATTGTTGATTGATTTCTGAAATGCTCTTTATAAAAACTACAAAAATGCTCTCAATTTACAGGGTGACACAGATAAATTAAATGAAACTTATTTACCCTTACTGGATAAACTCAAACTTAAACAATAACAATTACATCTTGTCCATTCACCTTGTAACTTGATATGAGTTTTTATTACCATCGTTCTTTCTATATAAGTCTTGAATTGATGAGAGTTTATCGCATTTGACTATCGATGGAGCCGCATGAAACACCTAACAGACAACTCTCTTTGCGAGAGAATTTCCTTAGCTCCGGAGATTATAATTTTTTAGTCTGAAGAGGGTCATATAAATTGACCGAAACGTTACACTACATTTTAGTGTCAAAATTCGTCCAAGTATAAGTCACATTTAAATTTCTTTTTTCTTTATTTGAGAATAGACTTGGACACTTTTAAATTCATATTATGTGGAATAAAAAATGTAAATATGTCAATATTCAACAAATTTAGATTACGATGTAACTGTGGTAGCTAGAAGTTTTTATCAGGGTAGCTGTTAAATAGGGTTGGTGTAGTCTTCATATGTCGAATAGTTACTATACTAACTTCTCCAACAAAGCTTCACCTCGTAAAAGTCACATAAAACGTAGGATAAACATTACAATTCAAGATTAAAGACGAAAAGATTGGATTTATGTATGTGCAATAAAGTAAAAGTGGGCATTTTTATCTACTACAACGTAAAAAAGTAGAAATCACTTTACGTTGAAGATTTTTGTGCAAATAGCATTTCAGTTATTTGGTTTTTATTGTAAAATAAGTGCGAATAAATTATTGGTTTATGTGAACTCACGTTAATAATTTAACCTATTACAAAGATAGTGATAAAACTAATTTTCATGTATCAATAAACAGAGTGCTTCTGATCAAATATTTCATTTCTTGAAAAGAAGATATAATCCAAAATAAATCATTGACCACAAATACCTGAATATAAACTTTTGAATAATCGAGTGATAGTAGGGCTTAAAATTAGAAGCAGTGTTTTATAGTATATATAAAATTTTGCAGATAAGATAATAATAAAAATTGGAAATAGGTAGTAGTATCATGAGATATACTCGTATTTCAATGAAAATTTATTGCAGTTCTTATCATGAATTTCCTGTTAACTATGACAGAGGCATTTGAATCCGAAAGTAATAAAATATAAGCTATCAAATCTATTATTCGCGTAATGTTTATCTCTTTTTCATGATTACGTGAATGTTTCCAGGTATGTTCAATTGGGTAATCATTCCGAATGTCTGATGTAAAAATAACACAGTCCATGTGTATAATAGGACTGAAAAAAATAATAACCCAGAGCATAATCGCCAAAATAACACATTTAAAAAGTACTTTCATCTTACCTTATTTGAAATCGCTAAAAGTGCACATCTCTTTAAAAAGTACTTTTAGAACAAAAAAATTGAAATATGGGATGAAAGTACTACATTTCAAAGATGACTAAATCCCTTATAAAGATTTTTGTTTAACATCGATACTTGTTTAGATAAAGTTTTTATTGCATTATTTAAATGCATTTAAATTATTTTTTTACAAAAATAAACTTTCCTTTTTTTTAGTTTTACTGTTTGCAGCTTGCAATGAAATTAACTGAGGTAACTCTATATAACTAAATTTATTTAAATTTCAATTTAACATTTGTTTGATTATTTCTTTAAATTAAATAAAAAGTTCAACGAACAAAATTCAAATTTACCTAATTAGACTCAATTTTTTATCAACGCCAAATTCTGAATTTTACAATATTGATTTCAATATCTTCGTCTTTTCATAATCTTCGTTGTTTTTATTTAAGGTAATTAAGCTAATTATTTATTTATATTATGAATAATAAACAAAAATGTAGAACTTTAGCATATATATTCATTTAAACCATTCAGGTGTATCAGTCAGCATCCACAAAGCATGAAAGCATAAAATTGATGCAACAGTTCGCAATGCGGACGTTACCGCATCAGTTTTTACCTGTTTTATAATTTATAATGCAGCAAATTATAATTCATTCTGCACCAACAAAATAGGTCGAAAGCTGATGTGAAATAAATCATTTATGTTGAAACTGATTTTTGCATGTTTTATTTTTTATTCACCATATAGATTATTGTTCATATTCAATTTTAGCAATTACTCCTTGTAATCTTATAAATCTTTAAAGCATTATCTACTCTGTTGGTTTAATGACTAAAATGTAGTAATATTCGAGCGTCCTAGATGATAAAAGTTTTCTGATAACGTGATGAATCTTTAGTCAAAGCATGAGTGATTTGATTTCATTAAAATAAACCTAATTGAAGTCGAGAATCCGGAACTCAAGTTCCTCCTTGAAAAAAGGTCTACAGACATTCGTCGACTAATGCAGTTTTCCAGTGCGATAATAATTGCGCACCTGAGCGAAAACTTCTTCAGGGCACCTGTCGAAGGACTGTTCATTTGGTAACAGACCGTAATTAATCAAGATAAGCTCGTAGACGGATTTTTGTCAAAGTCATTTCTTTGTAAATTTTGTAACTACGTCCATTAGTGTATACGAAATAACACGCTTTCTTATTACATAATTTGTTCAAGATTCCTTTTGTGCACAGTGAATAACCCAAGCACTTTACATTTCCGTACAGGAAAAACTCGTCGAGTAGAGTGTAAGATATTTTTCGTGCTAAATTCATCATATTGCAAATGAATTTTTCTAAGTATTTAATATATTGCATAAGTTTAATTAATAAATATAGTATGTTTAATACAAAAAGTAATCAATTTTTATGGACGCAAACATTTTATGTATATATATAGTTGTATTAATATTTCAATTGTTAATTTAATTTTATTATTACGATTTACTTAAAAAATAAAAAAAGAAATATGAAAATTTGACCAGAAAATATTTGTTTGTCGTTACTTGTTCTTATTATATTTCACAGTAAATCGTAAAATATAGCTACTATATAATACTTTATTCACAAATTATAAGAATTTTCATTAAGATACTTTTTCAGTATATAAGACGATTTCAATACTTTTTTTGTCGTTGAAATCTTGATTACACAATAAACAATCCTTGAATGCAGTAAGTAAGTTCGTAAAAAGTACGGAATAACTTGTATTTTAACTCTGTTGTTTAGTTCTTGCGATAAGCTGTTTCAATGTAGGAATAATCTAAAGAGTATCTGTGTCTATTGTACCAACTTGAGTGATGACGTTCAGCAAAACCTCCAGCTTTTTATTCTCTAAATTTAATAAACAAAAGCTTGGAGCAATCATTGCAGAGTGAAATTCCTGGTATATACCGAATATTCCTATTGTCTGCTTTATTTGCACGAGTACAGGCCACTCTAGAACAAAATATGTAAAGAAAGAAAAGTAAACGTAACATAAAAATATACAAATTTTTAATCGCAAGTTTTTGTGCCAAAAAATCATAAATTGTCACTTCTATGTCCAAATATAACTTTCCGGGTCTTAATTACCGTATAAAAGGAAAACACTCCTTCGCTAAACGATTATGTTTCCGGCTGATTACAGATAACACCCTTGTAATAACAATTTCAGTGTAGTATAACGATTAGATAATGTGATTGGAAGTAAACACGAAATAATTGGTAACGATTATTACTACAGGTCGAAAATATCATGAAAACAAGTGTTGTTTAGAATCTCATATGTGGCATAAGATAGAGAACAGATTATGGTACTTATAATCTGAAGTAATAAGATATTTTGATATCGACGTTAAATAATACGATTTGTGCCAAACATTGTTCATGTGAAAATGTGAAACGTGTATTCTGTTTGACACCTTTGAAATATATCGTAAATATTTACACTATCGCGTAACATCTAAATATGAGTCTATTTGCATGCATAAAGTTAAAGGTATTTTCTAAATGTATGCTATTGACACATTTGCTTTACAAATGTAGCTGCATCAAGAGTTGAAATAAAGCAGAAGCATATTTTTAAGCAAAATGTGAAAAAAGCGACAGAAAGAAGAAAACAAAATAAACGAAAAAAAAAAATGAAAACAAGTGAAAACTCTGTCTGCTTAATTTATCGCTTGCGTTGCATGCAATCAAGAAGAAGAAATAAGTCAAATATATCTGAAAAGTGTAAAATAGATATACAGATTTATATCTCAAGCACCATTTCTAATCTTAAAAGCATGAATTAAAGTGCATATTTTCTTGCCGTAGTATTTACGAGCTTCAGCAAAGCGCTGTGATGAAAAGTGTATTTTACACAAATTTAATATTTGAAAAATCGCTACAATAAATGGAATTTCTATATTACTTTTAATTAAAATGATCTGACATGAAAATACAATATTGTTTACGTTTTAGGAACGTACGAAGATTAATTGATTTCTGCGAATTATTTGTTTTTAATTATAGATAAATGATAGATATATATACATCATGCTTTTTTCAATAATCCAAATCAAATGATTTATCTGCTGTCGTTTATTTTTCTACAACAAAAAGTCATTTATATAGTTAAATTTCAATCCATTCATTTATTCCCTTATACCGTTTACAATAAATATGAATCTCGAAACGTTGATCTTCATTTACGAATAATAAAACGTTCTCGAATATGAACATGTTCGTGAGAAAAAAGTCACTTTCATTATACTTAAGACTGAGCTTGATTATTGGAAAAACATCCTTTCTACCAACTTATAATCCGAAAATGTCGACTTCGGATTACAAACTTAAATCGTGTTTGGTTCCAGAAGTTGCAACCGCAAAAGATTTGTAATAGGCTTTGTATAAGTATTCACACTGACTTTCGACAAGAATACAATGAGTCTTTTCAAATCTTTCTTCATTTCCTTTATTAGTGCTTTATTTCAACTCATTGAAGAAATGTTCACTTAATGTACAATGTGTGCATTTTTGTTCGTATGCTGTTTATAAAAAACAGCATACGAACTATATATATAATATATAATAACTGTAATTTAATTGTCCTATTATAATATAATATATAATATAATATATAATATATATTAACTATATATATAATATATAATATATAATATATAATATATAATATATAATAACTGTAATTTAATTGTCCTAGCAAAAATTAAGCTCTAATAATACTTTCCAAGACCCATTTCTATTTTCCTAATTAATTTCCAAAAAAAATTTCTTAATTTCTACTATGGAAGAAAAAGTATATACTTTTTCTCTTGAAATTAATGAGAAGTTAATCAATTATATAAAATTAATTATTTTTAACATCTAAATGATCACTTCTATCAATTGTACTGAAGTTAGTCACATTTGAACGATCAAATTGATGATCGTTATTTCTGTTCTGTTCTATTACATAGCACTTACCTGCAGTAATAGTATTTATCCACCAACACCCATTAATCATTGTCGTGAAATATAAAGAAATAATAAACGACTTTGAAGTAAGTAGTTTAACATAATATTTGTTTCGATGGTTTAAAATAAACATGTTCATACAATTTTAGAATAAAATAACTATTTGAATCAGGAAAATAAAAAATGAGTAATTATTGGTTAAACCACTAATTGTTAGTTTCATGTATAATAATACAATTTTTTGTTACAAATTAAAGGGAATTTGTAATACATCACAAAATGGTACGTACTTTAACAATCCATTTAATACGTAAAAAGAAATAAAAATACGTAAAAATATATATCTCCCTATTTTGCAAATTTAATTGTATGTTAGTTATATAATGGAAATAATCAGTTAGCATGAAAAATGTGTACTTTATTACGAAATGAGAAAATCATAAATGAAACACACTTCAATTGTTATTAATTCTACGAGAAACAAATTTTTTATATTATACAGAAAATAATAATTCTTTACAAATAATTCTCAGAAATTACAGCAAACGACACGAATTACGGTATGAAGTATTTCAATGTTAATTCAAGAGTTATATTTTAAAACATATTTTTCATAATTTTTCCTTAACTTTACCCGTTTTTTAAGACTTTCCTATTTTTTTTATTAAGGAAAATGTCTACTATTTCTTGAAATAGTACATATGCACATCTTTGTTACTCAATCTTGTCGACATGGGAAAAAGTAAGGACACCGATATATACGTTATCTCGAGGTCCAAGTATAAAACACTTTATCGCTTTAAAGCTTCTTTGCTATTTTACTTGCTCAAATTCTTCATAAACCCGTAATATAAAATACTCTAAATCCGTCCACTTTTAATAGCAAAATAAAATGTTCTAATAAATAGCAAGATAATATAGTTAGAGAGTAAATATTGGTCGGCAAAATGTAAAGTGTAAAAACTTTGATCAACTTATTACTACGAAGAAATATCTCTTTAAGACAAATTTCTGAACATTAAACCAAGGACACGTAAAAACTTGACACTCATCAACAACATAGTTTTCTCGTATAAAATGTTAATGAGCGTACTCTTATACAAAGTTAATGTCTCTAGGTAAAAGACAAATTTTTGACGATGAATTTACAGGCCTGATTAAGATAAATCTTAAAAAATTACATTTTAATGTAATGGAAAGCAAAATTCATTTGTATAAAAATCTAGGCCAATATTTTTGAAGAATTTTTACATTTTTCATCCAAATATTCTTTGCGTGTATTTCATCTATCTTTATATATGAAATATGCAGAAAATAATATTTCTTTAAAATGTGAATTATTCATCAATTACATTATGTTTTGCTAATTAATATAATGTGAAGAAAGATAACTGTTACATTAACTTGCATCTCTTTATTCGATGCATATATAATGAAATTATTATAATTAATTAGAATAATATAAATGTGTATATTTGTTTAAATTTAAAATATAATATTGAATCAAAAATATTATATTTGAACGATATTAATAATATAGCATATATTACTACGAAATTGAATATCATTATCAGCTGTATAATATTCTAAGCTGAGTAGGTTTACACATAAGTACTGTGAAATGCTCTAAGCACAGGCAAAAGTTATTAAGATCCTTAATTATTCTCAAAAGGAAATCATATTTTGAATGATTACTACCATAGTAATAAACTATGATGATAATCATTATATTATAATATACTATTTGCTCATAAAAAACAAAAAATATAGACTTTCCACGAATGACTTTTTCATGCCGAAAGTTTATATTCCTCAGACATTTTTCTGTTGCTTTTTTATCATCTCAGTCATGTCTGTTTCTGTATTCAAGATTATATTATCTATTATGGCTAAGAAACCAACCGCACGCTGCGTCATTCACCCTCAAAACAGTCGCATCCTCAGTTTCCTTAAGTTGGTCTGATCACTGCTCATCCCAACATTTGTCGGCAAGAAAGACTTCGCTACTATCTCCTCAAACTTTGTAGATAACATTGTCTTTTTATCTGGTTGTCATAGCAACGTGGTCCAGAGGGGGTGAGAACGCAAGCGCCCGGCAGCAACTTGCGCTCTTCCGCAGAGCTGAGAAACGGGGATGCCAACGGGGGCGCCGAAGGTGGCGCTGATTCATCATCAGCACATCTCGCGAAGGGAGAGCTAGGCGCCGCGGCGGTGTGGACGCCGCCCGTCACCCGGTGCTCTCCGTCATAGTCAGTTCATCAGCGCATATTCGACTGAATTTGCGCCAAACTATTCGCGGTCATTGCGCGACAACATTGTCCGTATTATCATCCGATCAAATCTTATTGAGAATCATTCGTTCGTACAAAGCAAGGGTCATCGCGCTCAAAGTCATCCCTCTGAACTCTCGCGTATTTCAAGACTATATATTCCTACGACTGTCGGGTTATTGGATATTATTTGACGCGAATTATCGGATCGAGGCGACAGTTTCAATGATGGACTTTGGATAGCAAAGTGCCGCAATTTAAACCGCGGATCCAAAGACCAGCGGGGCTAATCAATAGGCAAAGGAGCGCGGGGTGCGGTCTAACAGCATGGCTGGGGCCCCGACGGTTGTGGAGACCCAAAAGGTCCATCGACCTGAAATCGCTATCAATCCGAGAACATTGGAAAAGCCGCCGTACTATCCCCGAGACCCGGATAACAGACCAGCAGCTGCTACTTATCAGCAACATCCGCAGCATCCACAGGTTAGAGCTTATTACAAACTCACGCAAGTTATTTAATAAGTCGCAAAGACCCCACGAAAGCCACTGTCAATATTTTAGGGCAAAAAAAGATCCCCTATTATGAGAAAGGCAAACCCTCGAAATAATGAGTCTGTTTATGATGCTTACGCGCGCTCACCCCTAGTCTAGAGGGAATGTATTCAGGACCTGGATCGACCTTATTACGAAACACATGTGCTCACTTAGTCACGTGGTGCATGGAGCTGTGACCTAATGTCACTTGGATGCTTTTTTTGTTAGAGCGAGTGCGGGTCTGAATTGAGACAAAGTTATGACTTATTATGAGATGGCGGGGACGAGATTGCGCATTTTTGTGCGTGAATCCTGTCGTGACTCAGAAGTAGCATTGATGAAAGAGGAGGAGAGAGGGGTTACTTAAGATCGTGCTTTGGTCAAATTATACTATGAGAGCAAAATAAACATTATATTACATTTTATTACATTTTATTGATGAAATGTGTTGGATATGAATGGAAAAATGGTTAACTTGATGGGTATGGCATATTGTGCATCATGTGAACCAATTTTGTGTTATATTGTTATTGATTTTCATGATAAGAAACCATAATATAATTCTGAAAAAGAAGTCTTGGATCCTTTTGTGTTTAATATAGATAAAATAAACATTATTTTACGTGTATTACAACGTTAATGTTTTAAGATTCGCTTAAAAATTCATGCATAACAAATATTTCTACCAACAAGCAAAAATTAATACATATTTAAAAAGTATTGATTGTGGTTTTTATATAATAAATTTACATTATCTGCAGTAACTTTTCTTGCCCTTTAAATAATCAAATATTTATATCATTTTTGTATTTCGTTTTTCTTTAGCGGTTAAAAAATGGAAAATAATGTGAAACAAATAGTATTTATTTTGGGCTATTAGGTTTTATTTTCACGCTAAATTACACTAAGCTTGCGAGAGCAATGAAAATAAAGTACATTCTTGACAATGAAATATCGTCTCTTCAAAAATGACTTTTCAAGATGAGGAATTGAAAACTCATAAGTTTTCAATTCTTCAAAATCTTTCAAAAAGCACTAAAGCGAAAATTGAAGACGAAAGCAATGTCTCTTTCTTTCGACAAGAGACATGTTTGAAAGATTAAGTATATATGACACCGGATCAATCATCAACTTAATTTCAGCAAGCAACGACGGTTAAATTCAACCCTAAAAAAATCATACAATAATAACGCTGAGATATTACATGAAAAAAACATTAAGTAGATAGAATAAATATTAGTTGAAACAAAAGTAAAAAACGATGCGAAATGAAAAAAAAATGAATTTAAGTCTCAATTCTTTAACAGAAATTATACATGTTATCGTGCTTCTTAGTGTCTTTGAAATATTTAAAAAAAGTTTGTTTCATTTGAGAAGTTTTCTTCTGTGATGTTTTGAAAATTTTAAAAACCGTCTTTCTTACATTTTTTATATTTATACTACAAACACTTTCTTATACAATACATTTTGTTCTTGTCATTATAGCATTCTTATTCATTCAATCCAACTAGGAATAAACTTTGAACAATGTCTATGTGAATCTAATATTTTTATCTTATTAAACAAATTAAGTCGTTTTTTCTTTCTTCAATAAACTTTAAGAAACTAGTTATTCAGCGAGTTTACCTAAAATTCAAACTAATTGAAAATCTATAATAAAAACTACTTCAATTACGAGATCCATGTTTTATTATAATCATTAAAATTAAAATTAAACCACTTGTTTACTTCTTTAATTCAACATTAAACAAAATTCAGAATATGATGCACGCGTAAAAAATTATCATGATTATATTTATGTATATATCAGTGTAATATACCCTCAAATGAGTCAGGTTAATATAAGTTACGTTTTTACACTTATTTCGTATATAATTCCATAAAAAACGCAACAAGAAATCTTATTCACTTAAATGAAAATTGCATTAGGAGTATTATTAGATTTTGATCAGACAGAGTTATCACATTTATGGTTGATTTAATTTATCGTGACTTTTTCGAGTAATAGTATAGATAAATTGCAATATTGTATTTCTGCACACAAAAATGCTATTCTTTATCTAATTTGAATTGATTCTTTCGAAAACGTGCTTGTTTATATTTAAGATATCTGTTGTATTGATTGTAATTTAGCTTGTTTAAAGAAGTGATACGAAAATTTTTTCATGTTTTTCTTACAAAAATTTTTTTATGAAAACGATAATTTAAAATAGCTTCGCACAGTAACGTCACATCTTATTTTACTTGAAAATGTAAAAGTAAATTAATAATTTTTTAAATCTTTAATAACGGTTTTTAACATAAATATATTTTAACATTAATATAAAAAAATCATATATTAAGAAAATATTTTTTTGAATGTAAAAAGAAAAATAATATAGAATATTAACAAAAATCTTTAATTTAAATAATTAAATTGACTCATATATTAATTTTAGTCTGTCTAATTAATTTTGAAGTCACTACAAATTGGTATATTAATACATCAGGACAAACTGTCGTAGTACAGCTTGGTTTACAATCTAGTTTTATTAAACTTTGCTATATTATATACGAGTGTTGCTTATTAGAACTAAAACATAATACAATAATTAACATCGACAGTTTCTAAATGTAAATATTTGTGACTAAATCAAAAATGTAACTTTGAAATTAAACCATAACAATGATACAAATAATGACGACAATAATTATTGATCCTAACAATAAATTTAACTGAAATAAATAAGCAAGCTTTATCATACAGTTTTTTTATTAATGAATATTGAATTATAATCAATAATTGGCATGAGGAAAATCAACAAAATCTATCCCCAAGCGTAACCACAAACAGACATTGATTTATTCATGTTTGTCATCTTATTCACATAAAATTGTTCCAATACACAATTGCAAATTTATTGCCAGTAAAAAATAGGTGGATTATACAAAATAGATAACGGAATTAGATATGTACTGTAAGTTTATCTAAAAAGTAGAAAACATTTTTTATATAAAAAATATTTTCATTATAATTAAATGATAATATATATGATAATATAAAGTTCTATAGTATAACAACACATATGTGATGTCCTTTAAAGCATTAATTAAAATCATATTACACAATAGTCTTTTGTACATTGTTTATAAATTATTATAAAAGCTTCATATATACATGTACTTCATAAAGAGATTTAATATAATGTTAGAATTATATTAAAATTTACTTTTTGGTAAATACATCTTAAATAATAATATTCGCAATGTTCATATTATTTAGAATGTTAATTGCATATGTAGAATAACATTCATATATTAAAAGTGAATTACGCACTTTGTATAATTAATTACCAAAGCATCTTTATCTTTCTTCATCTTCTTATTTCAAATGTCAAAGAAACTTGAATTGAAATACTTAATTGTAGCTTTTAAGATTTTTTGAAATTATTACAATCCACCAACAGTGCTTGTTCTAAAACCACTTATATAATAATAATATGTTTTCAATTAGCTTTTTAAAAAATTTATTACATACACGTGAAAGCGCAATTTAATATTAAGAACGTTATCTATTTTATTATACAAATATAAAAGTTATGAACTGCTTTAATATAAAATTATGAAACAGTTATTTTAATGTAAACAAAATTTAAGTTAAGTAAGTAAGCACAATATTTTATCTTAAACATAATTTATTTTGTAGTATTACATTTTCGAAAAAACGTGTATGCAGTAAAATATTATTTATTTTACAAAATGAAGCTAAAATATTACAATTATACTTTCAAAGAGCTTTATAAAGAATGTTCGACATCAAACATTTACTTTCTGAAATGAAATAGAAATCGCTTTAAAAAGTAAATTTAAATTCGAAAAAACTTGTATCAAAAGATGCAAAAACGTTGATATTATTTATACTTTGTAATATAAATATTTTTTCTTAAGTAAATTTAAGTAATTAAGTGCATTTTTCCAACCACTTTAAATTCATAGTTAAATAGTACTTTTAATTGATTTGATGCTTATTTATAATCAAAATATTTGAATAAAAATTTCAATATATTTAAATAAATATATTGAATAATAAATTTATTTAAATAATAAGATAGTCACCTGTTCAGAAAAAATGTATTCAAAAAACTTTTTACATTTTTTTATATTCATATATATTACTTTGCATAACTATAAATTTAGTTCCTGCTATGTTATAACTGTTAAAACATTAGACTTTACATGTATAATATTTTCATGTCTGCTTTAGATGATAATCATGAAAATGCTATATTAAGCTAACATAAAATGTAACGTACTTATGTAATAAATTATAACTGTTTCAATTTTTTAAATTATTTTAATTTTTATTAATCTTACCTGTCACAATGTAAAAGTGAAATTATGTAAACTGTCAATGAAGATGAATGAGATATTAAACACTACAAAAAAGTATAAAGGACTATGAAACTCGTCGTTATTAATCTGTATGTGAAAAGATCTTTCATAAATATACTTTTTTCTAATTTCCTTTTTTGTAAAGGCTAATTAAAGTTGCTATAATTGTTTAAATTGATTAGCATATAATTTCATGTTGTTTTGCAAATTGCACAATTTCTAATAATTAATAATTGAAACGATTTATTCATAATATTTTCGACAGGAATTTTATTATTAATGGAAATGAGAATACTTCAGAGCAATTTCCACATAACGACATATGTACATGTAAATTTTCGATGAATTTGAAACTAATTCCTAATCCTGAAACTAATAAAGTATCAGACTAATTAATATTGATGTGCCACTAGTCTTGTAGATTAATTCATCGGGTATTAGAACTACCACTCACATATAATTACATTTTCTTAAATAGAGTAATAACGATTTCATGATTGAATTAAACATTTTAATCGATTTTCATTTCAAATGTGCATTTAAGATATCATAAGTATATTTATTTTAAAAAGATATAATTGATTTGTTTCTTTGAAACATTGATTTGATTTCATTGAAAATTGAAATTTTTAGACCAATTTATGCGAATTACATATGTAACTTTAAATATGAAAAAAATACTATGATTTACATATATATTGTTGTTATTATTTAAATGAAAAAATATACACTTAATGTATCAATTGAACAAATTAATTGCATTTTGAACGAGAAAAATAGTTTTAGTGTTTCATAAATGATCTTCATATTGACTTAATAGATGTTTTCAATCATTTTCAAC
Source organism: Gryon sp. ZL-2020 (assembly GCA_022817425.1). NCBI lineage: Eukaryota > Metazoa > Arthropoda > Insecta > Hymenoptera > Scelionidae > Gryon > Gryon sp. ZL-2020. Next base: position 19,689 of record JABFPJ010000391.1, on the reverse strand, counting down.
ACTATAATTGATTTTGAAAAATCAATTTAGACAAGTACTATAAATGGCCAATAAATTATGTGCAATCTAGTTCGATTAAATGAAGTTTAATTTCCGACGTTAACAAATCATTATCATAGACTTCTGTTGACACTTTTCCATATAAATGTCATTCGAAAAACTAATTTATTTTTTTCTCATTTATTTTTCTATCAAACTCAGTGAAATGTTCATTCATGACAAAATAATCGCTTAAACATTTCTTCAGATGATTTTGTTTTTACAAAATACTACTTTAAACAGAGTACGCTTTTTGTTAACAGAAAGATGTATCGACCCAAGTTGACATTCATCCTGCCGCATATCATGTTGATTGGGACCGTCGAGCTACCCCGCTATATTCACGGGAAGACATCAAAGAACAATACTGTATTACAAGTCGTCAACTGGATGCCGTGGAGCGATCGGGCGGTGGATTCTTTGGGTGCCTTACCAGCAGAGGACCTTCGCCTTGTAGTTCAACGAAAGCGTCCATACTTTCAGCTTGTGTTCGTAGTGCTCCAAGCGACGAGAACTTATTTGATGCGCCTTATCCAAGACAGCGTTTTCCGGTCATGTTCAAACAGCCTTACTCCACTTATCCTAGACATATGACGCACTATGACTATGAGTATTACGATGATTGGGATAACAACTTTTACACAGGACGTCGGCCAAAGTCTTTCCGCGCAGTTACATATCCAAAGCGGTGAGTTGTATTGAGTAATATGCTAATAAAATTTTATTTTATCTCAAACAGTCGATTTGATTCTAATTTTGGTTACAGTGCGATTTCATTTTTTGCTTTTTATTAGGGTACTTATGATTGATACTTTTTCAGTAGTAAAACATAATCGTCTAACTTAGTAAAATTTCTTTCTTGAAGCAATATAAATATATACGATCAAACCTATGATTTTATCATTTATGATTTGATTCTCTGGCTTTCAGTAGATTCTACTATATTAGTAGAATTTTTCTATATACTTAACTCGTTATTTATTTCTTTCACAGAAATATTTCTGGATGAATTTTGTTTTAATAGAATGTAACTTTACATATATGTTTTATAATTTACGAGGATTGTAAATACTTTTTGATGTCTTAGTTACACGAATATCATTATACTATTTACATAGAAACGCTGTTATTAAATTACTTTTTTAATAACAAATATGAAAAATGTTCTCATAAAAACTTATACATCCAGATTGATGGCGTGGCAATCTTACAAATATTTGAGTCCAATTACGTTTAGTACAGAATAGCTTAACTATAGTGCAAGAATTTAATTTCGAAACTTCTTTTATAACGTATGGTATATTTGATAGCGCTTCAAATTGCATATTTCCAACGTCCATTTTGATCATTAAATATCTTTGCTTTATCAAAAGCCTACTTTTTGTTTAAAATATTTTACTTTGATTGAAAATCGTTATATATATATTTCGACTAATTTTTTAAATTAACAAAATTCTATTTAATGAGTGTATAAAAATACACAATATAATTGTACTAAATACTGGCAATTGATTCCAATTCGTTAATTCTGTATTATTCTTGAAATTACATAATTCTGCATTGAACGAGTAATGAATCAGTTGCAAAAAGTATGAAAGTCTTCTCATAAGATGTTAATGAGGACTCATTTTCACAAGTTGAAACATTTTTAATTAACTTCAAATCATCTGGACAGTGAACTTTACTTCTGTCATTGACCTCTATAATGTGTAATAATATTTTATACAATTCATTGAAGCAAAGTTTTTTCGAGTAAAAAATTATTTGATATCACGCCAAAAATTAATATTCAAAATTTGACATCATTTTTTTGCAATAAATATGAACATTTTGCTCTAAAGCATACATTCATGAATATATAACATTTTTCGTTTTCATATGTAGTATACATAAAATGTCTATCCATCGTGATTTTAACTATTTATATAAATTTTTTTACTGAAAAATGAACACATCTGACTTTAGATGTCATAAGAAATATTATAATGTTGGGCACGTTGTCTTATTTGTTTGTCTATGTGCTTTTACTGTTCTAATCAACATTCTGACTTCGTGTTTCATTCTTTTTTAACAATTATCTGTTTGAATGTATTCGTTTTTTAATAGAATAATACATTCAACGTAAAAGTTTCTTCCATGTCAGTAAGAAATCTTGATCAGACATTCCATTTTTCTTGTTTTAATCGCGTTTCATACAAGATTTCCATTCAGTATCTAATCAAGAAAATGTTTCTTGCTTACTGTTTCAATTTAAAATATTTACTAGTTGAAGCAGACAAACTGTTGTTGCCTTTCAAAAAGAGTTTTCTTAATCTATAAATGTTTATAATCATATCCGATATTTAATAAACGTCAAAGAAAATCCAGCGCAAATATTTTTATTTCTATAACTCAATTAATTTTTCAAAAAAAATGCATAAAAAGGAAAATTCATATTTTTAATTGATAAGAAACAACTGCTTGCCTTCAAGTCAGTCGTCAAATTATTATTCTTAAAGTATGCTCTTATCAGTGAATCAGTGAAAAGCTCAGTTTAAGACGCTGTTTTAGGCTGTGCTTTATAATTTCAGATCAATACTTAAGGATCATCTAGGTTAAGTGATAATGGCACAGGAAAGGGGCGGATATTAACGAGACTTTTCATACAAAATGTTAACAGATTATTCGGCAAACTAACCCAAATCGTTGTTTTCAGCATCCTGTGAAAACTTATAGCTTTCATATTTCATAAACATGGAAGATTACAGGAAGATTAAGTTTGTTTGTTAGAACAGACTATTCTCTCTTGGGATTTTGATATTTGTTCGATTAACCATGACACAATCGAAATGCATTGTGTATTTAATGAAGCAAGTTGTATTTCGGCCGTGAATTGCTTTTGGCCTGTTCGTACGTTGCTGGTGAAATATATAGGATGTACAATCAATGTAAGTTTCTGTACGACACAACTCAAGCTTAACAAATTGTAATCAAATAAAAAAGCAGAAACAATCAAGTAATTTTATTAAATACTACAATTTTTAGTATCAATAAGAAAGTTTACAAGATTTGATACAGATATTTTTTCGTCATTTATATACATAACATCATCAATGGTTTTACTGTGGATGATCCAATATTTACTTTTATCTTGATTCTCTCTATATGTTACCCGACAATGTAAACTTTAAAGACAAATAAAATATTTCTAAATTTTGCGGAGTTTAAACACGAGTTTCGTATAATTAAAAAAACTATGACAAATTTTAATTGGTTTGTTTTATTTAACGATGATAAATTCTATTCATTGTGTTGTTGAATTAAGCACAATAAAACACCATTATAGTTCCAAAAAATGTGTCTTAAAGTAGCTTAAATATTATTATTTATTTTTTGTATGTATTATCAACTAAACTGGTTGTCCAGAGGCGACACGTGTTTAAATAAATAGCATTGTAAAATTATAAATACATTTTGATTCCCTTAGGAATAGTGTTTGTTAATGCAATATATCGATTTTTTGATGGAATAAGTGAATAGAGCTCTAATGACCATAATTTTAGGGTACTTAATCAATTTTCTTCAAGACAACAATACAGACAATACAGCGTATATTTGAAACAATAGTCTTGAATTTGCATAACAGGCGCACTTGTTTTTAATTACATTTATGTCAATTATTAACGAATTTATCTTGTTAATTCATTTTAATTAAATTTCTGACATATTTTTTTTAATATTACATATTTTATCTACAAAATTTTTTTTTTTTACATTTTATGCTTTTTTCGATTTATATAACAATAAAACATGACATTAAATTTTATTATTTTTATTTAACATTTCAATGTCTCGAACTATAATGGACATATTTTTATATGTCCTGATTGACACTAAAATTGATGTATATTTATCAAACAAAAAATATTGTATCTAATTTAATAATTATTACATTTTTAATGTTTGAATACTTATTACTTAATATTAATAAATGTACAAAAAAATTTTTATTAGAAAAAATCTATAAATATGATTATTCAAATTTGAAGAAAATGGCAGTGAATTTCAAAGTTTCCAATAAATTATTAATTATCAATCACCAATAAAATCAATCATCATCAGAGTTCTTAAATAGGAAAGACCAAAAATGCGCATAACATTTCTGTGCACATTATATTACAAATTCATAATCAAATGAATAATTAATTTGTCACCTTTTCATAGACTAATTAATTTTATTTTAAATTAAATTTAAAAATAAAGTTTAATTGATTTATTATATATTTATTTAATAAGTAGACATTGAATATCAAATGTGAAAAATTGATATTGTCATTTACATCGAAATTCAATTTCTCGTATTAAAATTCCAAAAAAGTAAAGGCATCGCTCCTGGAGAGCGCAACTCATTCAGTAGTATATTAAAAGATCAGTCGCACAATTCTCTAATGATACTTGAAGCTTCTCAAGAAAAAGTGGAGAATAAATGTATGTAACGTTTTAAATAATAGAGAAATACTACCCTTATAATAACGTTCAAACAATGATATGTCACAGGCATATGTATAACGGAATAAAACAAAGCATAATTCTTGATTCAAGACAACATCGGTACAACATGTTCATCTATCATAGTAAAAATTGTCCTGTCGGAGTATGAGTGCAATGTGGCTGGAAAATTGCAACTAAACGTAAGTTGTACAAAACTATCAAGTATTAAAATCAGCTGTTTAATTATTTAAAAACTATATGCATTTGAAAAAAAAATCAAAATTCTCCATCATTTTTATACGAAAATTTATTTGAAAATACAAATGTTCATGATATAAAAAATGAAGTTATTTTAATGATCTTTAAATATTAGTATTACATGAATTTTTTGTTTTATGTTCAATATATTCTAAGGCAAATAATTGTGCATTTAGTATTTCGCCTTAATAATGTAAAATAGATTCTAAAAACGCAGATATACATTCTTGGTTGGTTTGATATATGCAATGACGTAAACAAATGCACATTTATACATAAATTATTGCTATATCGAGGGGAGAGAAACATGCCAGTATTTTGAATCATTCCACTGTCACGTTTGCTGAGATAATGACAGTCACACGTGTGCTTTAGAAATTGTATATAATGCAAGAGATTCGCGCGCAGAGCAGATTGCTCTATATACCAACATACGAAGCCGCATAATAAAAAGTATGGTGAATAGACGGAAAAATCTGGCTCGCGTATTCCATTCACAACTATTGTAAAGTTGAATTCATTGCTTTTTAGTTGCTTAAAACGCAAACGTTTCAAGTTTGCATAACTTTCAAATTTGAACAAATTTTTAAGCGTTATTGAGCATGAAATAATTATAGAATAAAGTAATAAAGTAACCTTTAGAACACAAAAGAATTATAGGATTTTAAAGTATAACTCAACATAAACCTTATGAAGGATAATATAAATATATCAGTAATTGTTAATAAAAAAGGCTTTTCATTTATGATTATCAAATCATCGATATGTTATTGAACGTGTAATATAATTACTGTAAATTTCAATTCATCATGAAAGCTATTGAATTCACTTAATTAATTTTACATGTACATAGTGAAAAACGTATTCTGTTTGCAAAACATATTAACACAGGAACTAATAAATAAAACCAGCAGCTTTTCACCTATGTTGATCTTAATTATGAATTATTAGTTGTAGGCTTAAAACAATATATTCTACTTTAATTTTAATGTCATTATTTTGTTGAATAGTTAAATGCTAAAATTGATAAAACAATTTTAACGGTACTATATAATAGAATTGAAGATTTATTTTATCAGACAAGTTTAATAATTGCACAACTAAATCAGTCGTATCACAAATACCTGATGCTAACTACTAATACGTACTTATCGAACATGAAAACTTGATGTACGTTACCTAGACATGAAATCATTACTTAACTTGATCGGATTTCGTTTAATTGATGATCCTAATAAAGTTGAAATCTGCAAAATTGTCTAATTCGATTACATGAAAAACAAACATTTATGAAATTGCCTTAGTTAAAAACTAATTTTCTACCCGCACTGATGTATAATATCAATTTTTACAAAATTAACTGTGTAACGTTACCCTGTAACACCTGCTTTTAATATCATTACTTTTCCAATTTTTTTTGTTATACCAACCATTTATAATTTTGGATTCTCTTTGTCGACGCGACTAATTCATTGGCGTAATTCACGGCCAGGTTAAATAGACCATAGAAAGGAAAAAAAGTTTCTTTTTGTTCTTGTTTTCATGAAGATTAAATGAACTGAAGATCCTTCGTGACGCAAAATTGCAGTCAATGAAGAAAAAAGCGACACACGTAAAGCTCGTAAGCTTTGAATATATAACTGATACCAGATGGCACGTGAATAACTATCTGACGTAACTCTGTTTTACAAGGTTAATAGACTAATTGCAATTGTTTTTTAATAAAAAGTCCCTTTGCGGAAACACAATATCTATGTTTTAATTAAAATTGGAAATATATGTCATGCGTTTTATGCGATATTCGTGTGTTCTGTCTACGGAATAATGTAAAAGGTGTGTTTTATTTGCAATTGCACTTTTTATGTTTACAAAGTTCTCTAGCTATTGTTTGTACCATCATTATCAAAACTTTATCAATCTTGTCTATCAACTAAGTTCTTGTAATAATTAGCAAAAGAGAAAAAATAATAATAAAACGGTATTTATGAATAAAAATTGTATAATTTTATAATTTCATTAGCAATGTTTGAAATAAAAAATAATAATTTAGATATATTAATTAGTATATTTAATTAAATAGCTTCAGAAATAGCTCCTATTAGAACTTGAAATTGATATAAAAAATAAAGTTGATATTTTCATCATATAGGATTTAATATTAGAAAACTTATTACTATCATTAAAATATGAATAGAGTGATTATTTTACGTCATAACTTACTGATCGATTTTTGTTATAATTATTGGTTGTACAATATTTTCAGAATTTTTTTGCGAATAAAATTATAAGTTTATACAGTTTATGGAGTTCAATTTAATGATCAATGAACTTAAATTATTTTTTCCACTGTAATGGTCAGCGATAAATAGTTATAAATAAAGTTTATTACTATTTTTCTTTATGTCTGAATTATGACTGCGTGAACCAAGTATCAGTAGTAGGTCAGTTCTTAAAATGAACTTCACATTTATCGGTCAAAGCTTATAAGGTCAAGCTTAATAAAATATACAGGGTTTATGTAGCCATGTGACACACTGATTTACTTTAATTTTATTATTAAAATATATTTGTAAAAAATATTTGCGCATTGCATTTAAACAAATATTATGATATGCATTGTATATGCAGATTTCCATTTTATAAATCCAAAGTATTATAAAATTATGACATTGGAATATTCATTTTAACATCAAAACCGCTGATGAATAATGCCTTCAAATAAATTACATAAAAATCTATCAAAAATTGAAGTAAAATATTGATATCTTTAAAACTTTCCACTGCAATACCGAAAAGCTCAAATTAGAAATCATACACTAAAATATTTCTGCAATGTTTTACATTTTTGACGATCCAAATCTTCATAAGAATTTTTTTGAATACGATTGAATGTATTATTAAATAACCAGATAACGATTTCCCGCATATACAAAAATAATAATGCAATTTTTAGACAGCCAAGTTTCAATAAATGTATTCGTTCACAGAAAATAATGCAATTTATTTTTTCATAAATTTTGATGCGTTTCACATATTTCCACGAAATAAATATAAACGGAAAACATTATACCATCAATTTCATCACTTTTCAATTTAAATAATAAAATCAATTTTTGACGTAGCGATAATTTTATTCAATGTTTTTTGCAAAATGTTATTTGTTTATAAATAGCATTTTGTAGATAACGGAAAATTCAGCGGAGTCTATCGTTTGTTAATAGATATATACTCTCGTACATATACGTGTAAATATATTATTTCAAGTTAAGTAAAATGTGAAATATTTGTATTAATTATAATACATAATACTTTATTGATAAGTTTATATACAGTTTTTTTATTCTTAATTTCATTTAACTGGCTGCAAACTCGTTTCATATATTAAATAATTTAAAATTATGCATGTCAAAAATATGTTTATATTTTAAAAAATTAATAAGTGAGCATATTTATTAATATCTGCTTTTTCACATCACAAATTTATTTCATTTTTTTTACAAAGCTCATTTTTTAACATCTTCTAGTTTTTTACATAATAATAAATGTTTAAAACAATATTCTCATGTTTCTTTGTCACAAAATTATATAATATTACTAAGAAGAATTTTGCAAAAATGAAAATAATTAATGTCTAACAAAAATGCATTATATTTATCCCAATGTCTGAAAAGTTTTGAGTTTGTTGCTGTAGCTTGAAGGTAGTGCAGCTCATAATATAATATTCCATGTAACATATTTCATCGCACGCTCTACTGCAACGTTTTAAATAACATAACATTAATTATACTGAAAATTAATTATGAATATTACAAAGCTATAGAAATTTAAATGAAGATGTTTGCAACAACATCTTTTTCAACATTAAATTCATTTGTTTCGGATGCAATAATGTTAAATTTGTACATACACACTTAATACATAATAAAATGTACATAAACACTTTTTTTGATTTAATGTTGTAATATTTGATTATCTCGAAACAAGATGGGTAATGGAAGATGAGGAATCATCGAAACTCGAGGGACCAAGGCCAGTTTTATCAATGTCACCGCAAGCTCCTCACGTTCCAAAAACGAAACATGTGAGTTTTGCAAGATCACAAACTTTGACCTCCTTTGATATGTCTCGAGCTAGGAGTCCACCGAGAACACATAATCAAGAACGCTTGATAGACTCACAACCTACGTCGCAGGGTCCCATTACTGCCATTTTACCTACAACACATCTTATTACCACTGCCGAGCCCAGAATAGTTGTACTAGGTTTGTTGTGCATATATTTATTGATAATAACCGTCAGACATATATATTTCTTTCGTATTTTGATAAAGATTTTTTTTCAAACTGAATTTATAAAATTCAATTTTAACTATATATTTATTTGTTATTTGTTTTTGTTCAAAAATGTTAATTTGTCATAATTTTAATTATGTTATCTTCGATATCTGTTAAATAAATTTTTGTAATATAACATTTTGTAATTTCTTTTTCTTGAAGTAGTAAAAATATGGATTACTCAGACAAGAGAAAGTTTAATATAACTATATATCAAGTTGAGTGAATCTTTACAAAAGCGCCGCAAGTTGTTTTCTTTTTAAACACAAAAAGAACTTACGTCTGTGTTGTTTGTACAAAATCTTCTCTATGAATAGACTTGCATATATGCTAAATGTAAATATTTCATGGGTAATTATTTGTTGCAAAATTTGCATTTTTGCTGGTGATACACAAAAACATTTCAATGTAACTATTAAATTTTTTGTACAATTGTTAGCAAGTATAATACAAATTACAATGTTAGTATTTTTATTTTGTCGAAACAGTAAACAAATTTTATTAAATGGATAAAGTTTAAATGTATTTTCGAATTCAGTATGATTAACATACAATTTTGTAAAGTGCAAAAACTTCTAAAATCATGTTTATCTCTATTATTTGTTCTCCACATTATTATTTAAAGTCGATTATATTGAAAACTCTATTAAATTATCAAGGGAATGTAAATATGTTTTATTCTGTATTCGCTTTGTAAGCAAACGATATTTGTTTAGGAATGAACTGTATTAAAAACTGTAATACATATTTGATTGTTTGTTAGAAAAAGCTCCGAAGCGTGGTGCAATGAAAACACAAGCCACGCAAACTGACATTCCACCATTTTTTCGCGGAAGAATTCCAGTAACTCTAAGTCCGAGAACTATTCACCGAGTGAAAATGGTATCGCAAGGAGCACAAACGAACGGTATTTTGAATGGAAGAAAATTGATGAAGAGTTACTCAGAAGCTGGTCAACTAGGAACTCCCTTAGGTGCAAACGGAACAGCTGTAAAGGAAGAGACTGAACATGAGCCACTTCAGCGTACTCAAAGTGAAGAGCCACCGAGGTCACCATTCATGGTCAACACGCCACCTCATTCTCCAGTAACAGTAAAAACCAAAATAGAAATGCCAAATGGTGATATTGATCATTTTAGTGATAAGGTAAATATAAAATAACAGAATATAAATGTTTGTAGAACAAGTATTTGAGATAAATGAACTTTATGAGAGTAACGGGATATTAATAAAACAAATGTTAAATTTTTAATGGAACGCTTATCATTCAATGTTACCTGGTTTTAATTCAGATTTTAGTGCCTTTTATTAAGATATAAAATTCTTGCAATCGTTAATCTTAGTTGTGATAAAATAATATATAATATCTGATAATATTAATAATAATAAATAATTTATAATAATGATTTATATAATAACTTTACAGCCATGTATAAGATCAATTAATATTTAATATAATTTGTTCATTAGGATAAAAAAGAAATAGAGGCAGAGGACCAAGAAATTTTCATAGACTTCAAACCAGCCCCTGTATCACCTGATGCAAGAGCTATGCTCAATGAGATGCCTAAAACATATAGAAGGATGATATCCTTGCAAAAAACTTATTCTGATGGAGAAATTCGAGTTGAAAGACGAGAGCTTATTGGCGAAACTGGAGAACCTAGCTATCCTCATTCTTGTAGAAGAAACCATCAAGACATGTGGAGCAGAACACTTCATACACCCGTCCAATTTTCGTCTACTCCTGATGACTTATCTTTACTTAGAGTAACTTCACCGCATGAGGAACATCATGAAGAGGTAGAATTTTTGAGCTAAATAACTTTTGTCTATGAAAGATAAAAATGTGGACACTTGTTGCTTAGTTTAACATTGTGAATATATTTCAGGAATTTCATGAAAATTTAATCCGAAGAGGACTTTTTCGTAAAAGGAGTGTTTCTTTGGAAGATGGAGTTCAAATATTATCAACTAGTGATTATATTTTGCCAAGGTCACTTCCTACATCTCCGACCTCTCCTACATCTGTTTCGGGTAAATAACTGTACCTAAATATGTTAAATTAAATTGGATATCGATTAATTTATCAAATTAATATACAAAAATGTTCATTTCAGCACCAACAAGAATTATACAAAGTCCAAAAGACGAAATATTAAATCGGCATTTACTTCACGCTGGACGTATAACTGGAATAACAACTTCTCCCTTTGCTTCGAGTGATTCCTTAACAAATGACATTACACGAGACCACAGTGATGGAATTTGGAATGAATCTCAAGCAACTGTCTTACAAGCGGATTCAGTCGGATTATTGACACCTTCGTCAAGACGTCGTCACATGTTAATATTGCAACATCAACAAAGATCGTCAATGGATACTGAAGCATTAGACGTTGAAGATGAATTGGATATTAGTCCACCCAGTCCGCGTGTGCATTTAGAGCCCGCTACACCAGTTACTACTTCGCCAAGGTAAATAAAACAGCCAGACATATTTTCTTGCACTTAGCCTAATTTAAAATATGGTTCCAAAAAAATTGTACTTATTTTTTAGTATTGAACCAATTTTGATAAGCACAAACGGTAGACCAAGAAGAAGTCCTCTTCCTCCATATTCTCAACCACATTCCCAGTCATCAAGTGAATTTGGATTAAGTCTTGCAAGGACCGATTCGGGTGGGAAAACAACTGATATATCAGAAACATCTACAACTGATGATTATATCACTGCCAATACGTCAACTGGAACGGGAAACACAACTGGCACATCAGCCACTACTAGTTCTTGGTCAAAGCCACCATATCCAGCCTTAGGAGGAGTTCCTTCAACTTCTACAACTGGAACTGTCGCTGATGGCAGTTCCTTCGAAAGTGCTAGCTCAGTTTATAGTTTAGCTAGAAGCGAGGTACATCATAATATAAGAATATTTTTGCTATATTAATCAAATTTCAATTACTTACATATATATAATCATTTATTTTGAACAGGCCGTTGTAGAAGAACCAGTTAGTCCTTCACCTCCAGTTGTAATTAAAGAAGAAACTGAGCAACCACCTTCTCCTGCCAGGTCTACAACTAGTAGTAGTTCTGGAAGTTACGATTTACAGGATGCTATGCCAGATCAGCAAGAACAGTACCATAGTGTTGCTGTATCGCGAGAAATAGATATAGATCTGGAACATGAAGTGTGTAACTCTAATGATGAATTATTTAGAAATATATATTTTTTCAATTATAATAATTATACATTAAAATACTTTAGATATATCAACCATCGCCTGGTTTTCCGGAATCTCCTCCCGAACGACCTCCTTGGACTGAAGATGAGCTTCGACGTCGAAAAAGCTCATTTTCCCTTGATTTTATTCCCGGTACAGATACCGAACTTGAACGCACAAACGACGTGATTTTAGATAATATGGAAGTCAGTCCCACTCCAAGCCACCGACACAAATCTAGAAGTAAAACCACGACATCTCGCAGTCCTCATCGAAATAATAAAAGACGAGACTCGTTATCACAACAACGTGCCCGAAGTCCTCAAGAAGAGTGGCGTGAACTAACGGAGGATGGCGCACATGTTCAAACTTCTGACGATTCAAGTTGCAGTCATCATTATCACCATCATCATTATCACCATCATGCGCATAGAGATGGAGGAGATAATAATAGACATAGGCGAACTCGAGAAAGTCCTAGACGAAAATCAGGAAGTTACATCTCTACTCGACGAAGAAGTAACGAGGTAAATTGTTAGAATTAATAATCGTTACTGATACGTACGTGTATATCAAACCTTTACATTCGATTTGTAGGATAAAAATGCAGCTCTAACTGGTAGCTTACCACGAAGAAGATCGCGTGCAATTGATGACAGTCCATCGAGTCGATTAAGTCCAGGTGGACGGTATCACAGAAGTCCAGGCCATAGTGAACATACCGCTATCGTTATAAAATCTCCTAGTCCGGAAGCAAGACTCAAAGCATTATCAGCTGAATCATTGAGATCAGTAAGTCCAGGTAGTGATAGTGTTTTCTACAGCGAAGCAACAGATCAATATATATCAATGCTAGATACTTTACATTGCCATCATTGCGGAAGAGAAGTAAGTACATCAACTGATTGAGAATAGTGTTTTTTAACTATAAGAACACATGATAAATAATATAAATTTAAATATAATTAGGTAGCGGAAGATATTGTACAACCACCAGCAGGTTTTGCTGATTCACCAGAAGGCGGTCGCTCTGCAACGAAACATGCTGGTCACCGACTGTATAAAAAATTTGAAAAACGATATCGATCTGAAGATCGCGGTGATCGCAGACATCATCGAGGCAGCGTTGGAAGATCAGATGTCAGAGCAAAGTCTGAAGAAAGAAGTTCGAAACCAAGTACTCGAGGATTTGAGGATGGTGTTAGGAGACGATTACAAGCTAGAAGTACCGACGCTAGCATGGAAATTTTAACCGGTATTATTTCAAATAATTATTGATTATTCAAAATAGTCAGAATTGCAGTACTTAATTAAACTTTCAGATGAAGAATATCTTGATTAAATTCTTCGTGTATTACTCTATATATTATATAGAAATTATTTATATACTGAGAAATTATCACGAAACAATAACGATGTAGAAGTAAGAAAAATCGGCGATAAAAAGCTCTAGAAAATAATGAAAAAAAAAAAAAAAACTTTTTGCTAGGTCGTGAAGACGAAGACACTTACATGGAGCCTTATACAAGTGGAGAATGGATATATATTGGCGATTTAGAAGAAAGTCACGTATGGCGACGACCAGATAGTAGAAACAGTGAAGAAGATATTACCGATGTTCTTATGAAAGAACGTCGAAGCTCTCAAGAATCGACAGAGAGTGAAAAGTGTTTCAGGAAGAAGTATCAAGCCGCAACTCATCGAATGGTTCATCGCAAGAGCAGCGGCGAAATGTACAAGAGGATCCAACGTAAAAGTTTTGGTAACGTATTAATCAAATTTGCATTATGTAACAAAAACGCTTGAATTATCGATTTCGAAATTGTGCCAACATAATTAGAATTACCAAATACACAACGAAAGAAAAACGTTCATCCATAATTGCCGACTAATCGATTATTAAATTGCTGAGCTTAAAGATAATAGAAAATGTTAATTTGCTGTATATATGTACGTGTGTATTAGTATCTACATTACCGGTCGAAAAAACATAATAAAAAGTAAGTGAACACGCCTGTGACATGATTTTGCGGAACGAAGGTTGTGCTATTTCGAGATGGAAGGTCGATCGACAAAAGACCTCATAAATTGACTGGGGAAAAATCATTTCTTTTTATGTCTATAGGCATAACGTCGCCAATATTACATAAATGACACTGTAATCGGCCGACATTCTTGCGTTATGCCCCAAGTATGAGCTACCCGTAACACATGTGCGGTATTGAATTGTCCACATCCGATTTATCATCGCATGACGTTTCCTGATAGAGTAACGTTACGCGACAACAGTTTTCTCTACACAATCCCAGATGCAAAATCCAGCAGACTTCTCTATTTATAACCGTGTTGACTGCAGTTCACGATGAATCAAGCACGAAGAATGCTTTTTTGAGTCATATTTTTAAACTTTTCAGGCGTTTCGTTGTAATAAGAGCTCAATATAAGTTTTGAATTAAAAATCTCATAGAATTATCGTCGGATGATATTCCAAACTTTATGGGTATTACTTTGACAACATATGTATAAAATCAATTTTTCATCGTAATGCAGAATCATTTTATCCGGTTTCGTACTCAATTTTACTATGTGTTGGAAGTAGTGCAGATCACTTTAATAATTGCTTAAACAATGTGTTATGAAGAATAATTGAATGATTAAAATTTAATTATTATGGAACAAAAGGTTAAATATATTATAATTGGTAATGTAAATATAAATATAGATTGTAGTTTTTAATTAACGCAGCTACTCTATAATTCTAAAGAATAAAGGCTGGAAGTATATTAATTAGCAGTTTTTTCAAAACAATCTTTTATATTGATTGTTTGGTATGCTGTTGTGCATTGAACATCGTTCTTTCTACGTGTATTGTGCTTTAATTTTGAAATTAAAAGAACAGTTCATCGTTTGGAGTCTGTCCAAATGAAAAATTAAAAAATCATGCATTTTGTTCGCCACAGAAAAAGTAAATGGACAATGAAACGTAATTTTCAAAGAAAAAGTCCCGTGAATTACTTCCGTTCAAGTATTTATAAAATTAAGAAATAAAAAATTTAGCGGTTTTGAAATGAACTTCTTTTGTTTATTAGTATGATTAAATAATAGCTAAAGTACACTTTCTTTTAGTCAAACAATATCGAATATATTTTTTATTTTAACTACAACAATCAAACTATATTAGAGAATATATTGAATTGTTGCTGCATATTATTATATAATTTTTAATCAACACAATTTTGTATACCTAAGGAAGTATACATTTTTGATAAATTTAAACTAACAAATGTTACTGCGTTTACCCTTTTTTAATAAACGTGTAATTTTGTCGTAATTTGTTAGTAACATTGAAAGCAACATTCTATAATGATAATATTTTATTATACTTTTTTTAAGCTAATTATCTTGAAAAAGAAAAATAAATTGAACCTTTCAGTGTTCGTTGAACGTAGAAAGTATAAATGAAAGTATAAACTAATTAATTTTCCAGAAACACCATCATGCGTAGAATAACAGTTATGTATTTTAGTTCGAACGTAGCTCAATCTCCAATAGTTCGAAAATTCTATTTTATACATTAATGTAGGTTAGTACTCATATGATGCAAGGCAACGACATCTCATGTCTCTGGCTTTTCCCGATTAGAACTTAATTAAAATATTAAACGTCAACGTGTTGACCGTATATGACGGTTCAATATTTCGTATTCACTTTGTATCAAGGATAATTTAAGTTATCCGTGTATAACATGCTTTAATCAAACAATAATCAATCTTTTCCACAAAATCGAATTCATGCACAAAAATTAATATATAATAATGATACTGAAACATAATAAGTCCATTGCTTGCTAGTTATTATTAATAATAAACACGCGTAAATAGAAGGGAGCTGTCTTGCTAATTAATTGTTGTGAGATAAGCAATCGTTTTCATTAAAACATTGAGTAAAGATGACAGAAAATATTCATTCCGATAATTGTTGTTCCGTTTATCAAACAATTGTTAGAAAACAATTTCAGAAAAGAATAAAGCACAATCAATAATAAATTATATACACAAAATAAATTTTTCTATTTTAAATATTTTATCGCGAATGTTGTTAGTCGAATAGTATTTTCTATTATATTTGTCATATCAGTTATTTACTAAAAAAAGATGCCAGGAATATAATTTCGTTTGTATAATCATTAAATAACTCAAGTTTGTACATTTCTTGAAATGTATAATTATTTGTAGTTTGACGTTTCATTGTTTGATTGCTACTGTAACGTTGTTACATTATATGTTATTAATAATGACAACGTCTAAAATTGATTACTAAAAATGAATATGTGGGTCATCAGAAGTAAAATGAATGTATGATAGTGTTATGTGACAAAAGAGCGTCCAATTATGCGCAGTCGGTGTGAAAAGGGATCGGTAGGGTGGCGCGAATCTTCCCGATTCTTTAAATAAGACTCGCGTAATACAGCGAGTCGCCTAAATATACTCACACTGGCGTCGCGAAGCAATACTGATGCGGCATTCGTTGTGGTCCAAAAACAGCGGGGGGAAGGGGGGTAGGGGGGAATTAAGTAGAAGAAAGGGTAGGGAGGTACGGCGCTCGCGAAGCTGGGGGAAAGCTGTGTTGCATAGAAGAAGAGCTTTCGGACGGTAGTCAGTAGGTCAGGGCGGCGAGTCAATCCGCATTCCGCAAGATCGTCCGACGATAAGAGAAAGAAGCATCATCTCCGCGCGCACAAACTCTTGTCTCATCAAAAACAATTGACTATCGTTTGGCACTGAAAGGTGACATTAGGTGCACTCAGAATGGTGTGCGAGTCAGCCAGTTCCGAGTACTCCTCGGAACTGGAGCAAGACGCGTCTCTCAAAACAGCTCTCGAGGAACTCGTCAAATGTATGCTCCGGGTATGGTGCAAGGAGGGACAGGCTCTTACGAAACTCGGAATACCTAGTTCTGGTAAATATCATACTCCGAGACCCCGAATTTCTAACAATTCAACACAATCAAAGGATTAATCCATAACAAAATCTAATTCACAAATATACTGAGTTCGTTGTATATTAACCATGTCTTCATTGAAGAAAAACAAATTGAATACAATTAAATATTGGTTGGCATTTAAATTAATAAAGATTTATACAAATCGAGCAAAAGTTGAGTTAATTCCTCAGCAGAGCGAAGACGCTAAATATTCACTTTGGTTTGGCATGGCATTTCATTTAAAGTAACTCTACATTTACGTGAAATGTACATACATTTGCGTAGAATTTACTATGGTTCTATGGGAAAGATTATTTCATTGTTCAATTTAAAATGAACTTACGATAAATTGAAATTGATGTCAATTCATTTGAAAATTGAATCAACTTATAATATATTGGCTGTTGTCAATATAATTTATTTGATAATTGTTAAATTATTATTCTTGTTTTAATTATCATATATTTTAACATACATTTTAAATTAAATATTTCCAGCGTAATTTGTAAAATGTTAACATTTTCTTGTTACAGAAGTAGTATTTTCATAAAGTATAATTGGCTTATGAAATAATAGACCGGAAACCATATTGACCTGTCGTGGTACTTCGCCAAAATTTCCGACCATTCGCCCTAGAATCTTTAACCTCATTTTGCAACATTGTATTTCAATTTGTTAACACTGTTTAATATAACATATATTTTGTTTGTATTCAAGAAGTTATGTGTGGTCAGATTATATACGTTTTTCCCCCAACTAATTTATTTTGAGGATTTTGTTTGTGTCTTTGTGGAAACATGAAAAACAATTGGGATGAATGAATGAGAGTTACTTGCGGTATATAAAGAAAAAGTAGCTCCTCGGGGTGTTTGGGTCTAGATTCAAAAAAGCTAGCACGCGACTGAGTGTCGTATAATCCAAAATAATGATGCTCATTAGATAGCAAGGAATGTTGCGAACATTTCTGCCAAGCCGACCTAAATTTTGATGGACAATCTAAATCGTGATAATTTCGAAATTCAATCGTTCTGCTGCTAATTTATGGGTTTATGACAAGAACAATTTATGATGAGTTAGATTCATGTGACCCAATTATGGTTATCGTTGAGATTTTTTTAAGTATAAAAATAATATAATAAAATTGTTGAAAATGTTATTATTATTAAGAAGCAAATACTATTTGAGATTTAAGACGATTCATTTTAATAACCGGAATCAAAGAAGTTATAATTGAATTTGTAATCTTGAGAATAATTTTGCATATTAAGTTTCAGAACTTGATTTTTTTACTAATTTTTAATACTATGATAAATATTTGGAATGGTTAGCTTAAACATCACATCTATCGAACTAATCCATTTTCTGGGATATGAGACTGCAAAAACATACATTCACATTCCGTTTAACTTTTAGTGATAATTTAACCCAAACAATTTAAACTTCACTAAAAATAACAGCGGAAACGGGTAACATACATAGTACTTTAATTAAACGTACATTTACGTTAAAAAGAACCATCGGAGCGCAATATGTTACTCGTCAATGCGAATTATTGGTTTCATAGAAAAATAACATACTAGTAATAGCTTAAATCTATTCAATGTAAAATTATTCTCGGCTAAATTCTTATTTTCAATATTCTGCATTTGTGTTTTAATTTATAAGTAACTTGTATTTCAAATAATCCATACTTTGCACAATGTCACTTTCTCTTAATAATATTTTTAAACTTGAGTAGAATGTAATTTACACACGTATAAGTTTTTCAATAATTATTTAAAAATACAATCAAGGCAACATTTTTCTCAGATATATATAAATATTATTTCAGAATTATAATTTCATTCATTTTATAACATATAATAATTTCTCAAATAATTTCGATTGATAAACAAAAATTGAGGTACATGGGGAGATTGTTTTAGAAATGCAGTATGGAGGGAGGTCATAGGGGCTAATAGAGAGGTCACCCGGGCGAAACCAGCGATTCAGCTATAGTAGTATATAATTTTTTTAAAGTCGTATTCTTTAATTCTTTAATTAATTTTCAACAATAAACAATTCATAATAAAGTTTGTCTATGAATTTTCCTATTATCATCTAACATTATTAATGTTTACAATTCAGCATTATAAATTAAAAGTTAGGTATTATCTCAAATAAATCCTGTTTTTTCTTACTTAAACTTTTTACTTCCAATAGCAACTGCAGAGGTTGATTAATCACCAGCACATAATAAATGATGATTTTGGGCTAGATTTAAAACCAGCACAGCAAAAATTGCAAAAAACGTGCCGGATTCTTGTTGTATGAATTTATTTTAAGAATGTCACATGCCCAAAGATGAAAATTTAAGTATAAACTAATTTCCAATTGCAGC
>JABFPJ010000390.1:0-43372 GCA_022817425.1 Gryon sp. ZL-2020 | reverse complement strand
TCACACATGCTCGCAAAGTTAGATTTTGCTCCCTGTTTTTCGGGAGCAAAGTAAAATTTTACTCCCTTGAGAGCAAAACACATCCAAATTCCACTTTACTCCCTCAAATCCAGGAAGCAAAATCTGACTTGTTCTCGCATTTGTAACGAAAAGTATTAAGACAGTTTTTATCTGCAACTTGAATTTTCATCCACAACACTTGATTGTTAACGGACACCTTGCGTAAAACAACATTGTCGACGGTTGCTATGGTTACTAACGCACACGTTGTTATAAAAAAACGCGGTACAGAAATAAACCTCGCATAAGACGTTTGGACGAAACACAGTCAAATGAAGTCGATAATAAGAATAAACCGAAAATGACGCAACGTGGCAATACGATCCAAACGATAACACAAACTTTGTGTGAAATTTCATCAAATTTTGTGTACTTCGATTTGCTTGTATTTTGTATCCAATTTTTGTGTCAACCATTATAACTTATCACAAACTTGTGAAGCATTCACACAAAAACACAAAGCTTGAATATTTTTTACAGTGTACTGGAAATCTGTAGAATTGATGCAGGTTCAGTAATACCTGCCAGTATTGGCAAATCCGGCAGCGGTATTGTGCCAGTATTGGGCCATATTGCATTTTCTTTTTGGGTACTTTAATTTATGATATTTTATGATTAATAATTTCGTCTTAAACAGTATATAGCCGGCAATGCAAATTTTTGTCGGATGAGTTTACATAAAAGCATCGTAATACTCTCATATCATTCTTATGATGCTTCTATTTAAAAACCATAATTTTCTCATAACAGAACTATAAGATTTGTAAAACAGTCGTATATAAGTTTCATACAATGAATTTATCTCAGGCACACAATATGAGTTCTTAATTGATATTCCAATAAAATCAAAAACTTACAGCTTCTCAATTGGTTATATGACTAACTGAAAAGCTGTAAGTTTTGTAGATATTATTAGGTAATTGTGAACTTGTTTTAAATCCAAGCATTATATTAAATTTTAGACAAGTTTCTGCCTGTAATTTTGTAATATCTTTAAATGAATTATAAATACTACTGTGTTTCTAAAATTTATCAGAAAATTAATTCCTCATATAACTTGTAATAACGAAGCCAATATAAAGCACCGAACACAACGCATAAATATTTCACTTAAGTTGAATTGAAATAATTGTATAAAATTATACTATACACCCGTAGCCATAAAACAAAACGATAGTCGCATCGTTAACGAGCGTGTATGTATATCCAGTTTATCGAGCGTACTTAGGCCACACGCCTTATATATAGATGTATGCGTATATGCGACTTGGCAATAAAGCAAATGTTATTTTTTTGTTCCAGGTTATAAAAGGGAATGAAAATACGTACTTAGAAAAGAAACATGAACTGGAGCCACCAATATTGGCCAGCAAAATTCGTTTCCTGCCGTATAGCTATCACATGCGCACAGTGTGCATGCGCGTTGAGCTTTACGGCTGCCATTGGAGTGGTAAGATTCTTCAAATATTCAATCCAAACATTCAATTATTCATTTTACATTGGCCCGCTTATTAAAAATTACACACCTCACGCCAAAACTTGAGCAAAGTATTGGTCAGACTGAACTTTACGGGAATTTAAGTAAAACGCTAAATTCGCCATTTCCCAACAGGGTTCGCCATAAGTAAAAAATTTAAAATTCATTATTTAAGTATATTATATTATGTAACAAAATGCAATATTTTGATTTAAAATTTCGTGCACGAAATTGTTGTTGCAAATTATTCGATTCACTATTCTATTATGGGTTCTTTCTATTCACCCATAGAAATTTTATGGTAACGTTTTTCTGCAAATCTTAAAGTTTATATAAATACAATTCTTATTAAATAGACCATGTTTATATTTAATTTATACTTTTACTATATTTTATAATTGAAATAAAAATAAATTCTCATTTAGTTAATTATAAAATATATTTAACTCCAAACATAACTATATATTTCTAATGTCAATATGGTATGATTTTATTATATATATAAAATATTCCAAGCACATATCAAGGTGCCATTAATATATGTGTTCTGATAACAACATTGATTTACATCATCAGTCTAAGTCGTATTATAATGAAAAATCTTCGGGGTAAAACAAAAAAGAACGATTGAACGCACAAATATTTTATCTTAAATTAATTGATACCAATTATCTTTCGCCATTTGTAGTGCTAATTGATTCGAAATATGAACATTTTAATTCGCAGATGGAATAGTGTCGTATTCGATGCCACAAGGAGATAAAAGAGGCATTGAATGGACCTTCTTCGATGCAACTTACGATGGACATTGGGACAGTGAATTACGTCGCGGATTGGGCCAGTTGACGGACGGCCGTACGGGGCCTGATAATTTTAAAATGAGCAGCTACTATGGGAATGACCGCAATCAAGGCTGGGTTGGCTGGAAGAATGAATCTCGCGGCGGACAACCCGTCGAGATCAAGTTCGAATTCGACACCGTCCGAGAATTTTCCGCTGTTCATATTTATTGCAACAACCAGTTCACCAAGGACGTCCGGGTGAGTTACGAATAACTATTTGTAAGCTAACTCAACCATTTTAATTCAATCGCAACGTTATCATTATTCATATATTTGAATAGATAAACTGCTTTGATTAATAGTTATCTATAAAATGTTGTTGAGTTTTTAGTCATTAATTATTTTAATAAATAATACTAAAAGTTTTATCTGTAAAATTTGAGATATAAATACTATTCGCAATTAGGGACAAAGTTGCCGATTCTAGACGATGGAAAGTTGTTGTGTAAAAATTGCAGATTGGGAAACCCAAAACTAATAATCGCTAGAAAACCCATAGGAGAAAAATTTGCTAGAATTGATCATACCACTTAAGTAACTCTATTATTTATTTAAATCTAATAAAACATGCAAAATAAAACATATTATTTTACATGTTTATAAATTTACGTAAATTTATTAAAAAATATTTATTCAAATATATAAAAATATCATTTAAATGATATTTTTATATATTTGAATAAAAATTTTAATCGAAAACCCGCGTGGAAACCCGTTTTAATACGAAATTTTAATTGGGTTAAGAATATATAAAAAAGCAGTATTACCGAAATTTCGTATACAGCGCTGATTAAATAAACTTATCAATTAAATTATATCAAAAGTCAATGGTTCATACATAATAAAAATAAACAAAGCACTGCTTTATTGCGATAGAATTATATCTAAAAAGACGCAATTTTGTATTTATCCATTGAGGTTTTAATGTTAATTTTATGAATTGCAACTCACAAAATTTTAAACAAAATTTTTGACATTAAACCTTGTCTACAAACATGTTAGTGAAGCTTCATAAAACCTATAATATGGCCACTTTTTGTTCTAAATTGGTGGTATTTTTAACATGTTGGCCATAATAAGGTTCCAGCAGGTTCATAAATAAATTTTCATGGTTTCACAATCATGATTATAGTATGTATATGTATTTTGGGTTCATACTAAAAAAACCCAAAACCAAAAACACCCCATACAAAAACAACCCAATACAAAAAAAACCCAAACCAAAAAACCCAACCCAAAAAAACCCAATACAAAAAAGACCCAAACCAAAAAAATCCAACCCAAAAAAACCCAATATCAAAAAAATGAACAATTATTTATTTTATTTGTATTTTTATCACTGATTTATCATTATTAACAATTAACAAAACTAACAATCTATCGCTAATTCATTATAGTTGCTCAAATACACATATGGGTAATAAACAATGAAAAAGACTAACAAAACTAACAATGTATCGCTAATTTACTATAATTGCTGAAATACACATATGGGTAATAAATAATGAAACAACTAACAAAACTAACAATCTATCGCTAATTCATAATAATTGCTGAAGTACACATATGACGAATAAATAATGAAATAAACACGTGAATAATATAAAGAATCAATAATTTAAGAATGAAGAATGAATAAATAATGTAATAAAAATAATATCGGAAAAGTCATGACAATTAACACTTAAATAAATAATTTGTTGGTTTTGGATTTTTATTTTTTTGGGTTTTTTTGGTTTGGGTTGTTTTTGCTTAGGTTTTTTTTGTTTGGGTTTTGTTTTCTAGCGACTCCCATGTATTTTATATACATATACATTTCTTTATTTTATTATTATTACATTAATTCAAACTTTTGTATGAATTACGGCTAACGGAAAAAAGAAGAAGTCTTTTTGATACGAGTGACATAGTCACGAGTACAGAAAAGACTTATCCGTACGATATGAAGTTGGCATGAGTGCTAAAAGAGTTTTTTTTTCTTGGCCAGAGACACTGCCTATATAAGTTTTTTTGTATATAATTATGTTACATTGTTTCTTAATTAATCAATAAATAAAATACTAATAAAATGTATGAACCTGAGGACAACTCAACATCAATGTAAAAAATATCATAAAATAATGTTAATAATGTAATTTAAATATATTAAATATGGTATTTAACACACGAGTACTAAAATACTGTTCTACAGCAAAGTTTCTACTCCGAATTGTACAGCAAACAGTCAAACAAATTCAATACAACTCAAATTTTATCAATTGTACAATAAATATTATAAAATAAAACTAATGGATTTTAGTCCAACAAAATATTTGATGAAAAATCACTGCGTGTTAACATTGCCGTGAGATTGAAAAATCCGTATTGGAATCCTATCTGGAAAAGTTGTCCATTGAATCGTACCTCGTCTCTATCATTCATTCAGCCGTTTTTCCCTTGAACGAAAAAAATCGCGCCACTCTTGTCAGCGAGTTGTCGAACGATCAACAGGCTTAGCTTCACCCACTCGGCAAAGTCATGACGGAGGTACCTCTTTTTCATGCATCCGCTTCTTCCTCTTTCTTCTCTATCTCCTCCTCCTCCGCCACCTCACCCTCAAGACGATCTTCCATATACTTATACTCGACTGAATATTCCACTCGAAGCCTTATCTTCGATGCGTCTACTAAATTTCAATATTCAGCGTTGCGACGAAACGACACTTCACGTACACTTGCAGCAACGAGACGAAGATGCTGCTTCATTGAGTAAAAAATTACTCGCGTTGCATTGCATCACGTCTTGTTGACATCATCAAACAATCTGGACTGCATTTCTTGTTAGTCAAATAAATAAATAATAATATTTATTTTCGTTTGTAATTAAATAATGTTTATTCAATTAATTATAGTAGAATGTATTATTATATAATTATTATATGTATACATATATTATATTATACACATATCTATATGTATAATTATATTATATAATAATAGAAATATGTAATTCGATTCTTATTTATTAATCTATCAATAAATAGCGTGTTCAACATATTACTTCTTTAAAAATAATATAAATTTTAAATGAGTCTTTTGAATGCATTTAATTTATTTTGTACAGTATAACCTGTGAAGAGTCCATATTTGTGTCTTTGTTTACACTGTGAAGAGTCCACTATTTCTCTCTTTTTTTAACCTATGTTTTAGTATGAAGAAAAAAAGATAACAATAGTGGACTCTTTGCAGGTTAAAAAGGACAGAAAAAGTGGACTCTTCACAGGTTCTACTGTATTTATTTTACTTTAATTGTAAAAAAGAAGATTTCCTTTGAAACAACAAAGGAAAGCTCATGACTTCAGCAAATATTTGAACAGTTTAATGTTTATCATTTTTGGTTGTATTAGTTAATTTATGTGCAATTTATTATGCGCATTTACTATAATAATAATAAAAAACTAAAAATAATCCAATACACATATTTATTAAATACAATACACTTTATATTGGCTTTTTATTTTTCAAAACATACACTTGTCTTAACACAATTTTTTACTGAAAAACAATACAAAATTACGTGAGAAAATTCTATTGTAACTTTTCATAAACAAAAAATCAAAAGCTTTAATAGAAGAAAAAGTTTGCGAAATAATGACAATATAAAAAAAATTAAAAACAAGTGCATGTACAATTGTGCAGATCAAAAGGTGTTAAACAACAAAAAGGTAACTGTTAGTGTTACTTTGACAAACAAAATTAATTTGCATGTGTAACTGAATGCTTGAATCTGCCCAAACAGTTTGTTCGTTAATGTAACCAAATCTTTTGAAGGAATAAGGTGAATTGTTATGTACATTCAGATATACTCTAATAACAGAATAAGCATTTTCCCGGTAAAATCAACGAATGAAAATGAACGAAACGACCTCATTATTGATTAATTATTTCTCTTTCGAGGAACAGTTCAGACGCTTACAGTATAACGAAATCGTCTTATAAGAAACAAGAGAGATTTTTAAAAAAATTTTCGTAAGAAAAAAGTTTGCAGCAAAAAGGAAAACGCCAACATTCAGTTTGAATATAATTCAAATTCTTTAATTATCGACTATAAAACAGAGTTTCCTTAATTACATTTTGCACATTCATATCCCATAATTCATTTGATTTCAAATTAAATGCCTTTTTCATGAACAATTATTACGATTGTTCGCAAAAGCAACAACAAAAAGCAGCAAGTTTGCATCATTACAATGGAAATTAATTAATTTCTCAAAGAAACAAAAAAACTCAAAGTTAACGAAAGAAGTAATTACATTGCGTGATTTTTTTAGTTTCTTCGCCATTTTAACTTTTTGTTCTTTCTCTTTGATTCTAACGATATACCGACTATTTCTTTGTTTCGCGTTGATTTTTTAACTGATTAAACCATCGGTCGGTGAAACACAGAAAACCCTTGGGTATAAAACTGTCACCTTTCTCGTAACTTGAAATCCATCGCATTGAATAGATCAATCGCTGTTGATCGTCGTCGAGGCGAAAAGAAATTCACCAGTTTTCTGCAGAGAATGCAAAAGCAAAAGACGAGAGTCGATATGTGCCACGAAGTAGAAGATTAATCGTCTCACTCTTCTTGTTTTCGATGCTCTTGTAAATGTTATTGGTTTTCGAATGGATCGCCACACTTGTCGATGAATATATTGGGCTGACGCTGTCGCAATGAAGAACAACGATAGAACGAGATGAGTAGATAAAAAAACAAATCGATTGAGAGAGACAGAGCGATAGAAGCAATGACTAAAAAAAACGGAAGTAACAAAAAAGTTCGAGCCAGCTCGCTAAAAGTTAAATGTCACGAATAAAACGGAGACGAATGTGACGGATGTCGAGTGTGGAAATTGCCAGTGACATCAAAAAGCTCGCACGAAGCTTGTGTGTCGCGGGTATTGCGGTCCGCAGAACCACGCAGACAAGATCGACCCAAACGATACGCGTGCTGACAGTGACACTATTATTAAAAGAATAACCAGCGCTTTTGAAAATTTTAATAAACCCCTAGAAAAAAATGTTTAATGTATGAAAAATCATCAATAAACAGGTTAAGCAACAAAACAATCTAATTTCAAATAAGATTATATGATATTATCGTGGATATGATATTACGTGTAATAATAATATATTTATTTATTTACGTATTTGCACATAACAAAAAGAATTTCTGAAATTAAGAACTTATTATAGAGTTAAAAAATATGTTGCAAAATTGTTGGTAAAATAAAATTCGAACAACTTAAATCACAATTGAAAACGAGCAAATTAATCATATGCTTTTAAATTATACATTTATATATCTCAGAAATTATACATTTCTGAGATGATGATAAAAAAATAAATTTTATTTCCTTAAGAAATATCTTCTCTCAACATTTACAATAAAAGTGACCCATTTTTCAATTGTTTTTATCGAGATAAGTTTATTTCTATTTTCCAATAATAGAAAAAGTCACTCAATAGGAAAATTATTCTTTATAGTGGAAAAAATTAGAAATAGTTTCTATCTGTATACTTTAAATAATGACAATATTATTATTACATTTACATAATCACAATATTATCTTTTAAAAGCAATAATTCATTCAAAGTCACGTGTCACGAATCAAGACCGATTTGACAATAGAAGAATTCCTCATTCAATACACCAAAACAATCAATAAAACGAATTTTTCACTAAAGCATTATTTCAAAAAGTCGGTGAAATTTAAAATTCAAATCATCATAAACTTGAAACAGACGACCAATAAAAATCAAAATCACTAATCATAAATCACTGACAGTTGGCATTACATCAAACCACCATAATATCATCATTTTTATCGCAGCAAATTTTTCCTTTTCTTTCTCTTTTCTCTATATATACCTATTGCTCTCTTTTTCTCCATGTCGCACTCACCACGTAGAACCTAAATTTTATTAACACAAAAACAATACGATCGACGTGTCGCGTACCATCGAGTCTCGCAAACTTTACGACGATTGCTTGCGATAAATTCGCATGTCATGTAAATTTGTAGGATAATTTGTATTTTTGCTGTCCGCGGAATTGTCTTTTGCTCCCTGCTCTCCCCATGCATATACGACTCTCACAGTTGGTCTCTATGTCTCGTATGTTACTCTACCGCACATATACACAAAGTACGGAAATGAATTCGCGAGATTGGATTATGAAACGCATTCTTCGTTGGGGTAATATGATTCGTATAATTTCCGGCACGATCGCTGATCACTGATAAGCGCGATAATTCGTCGCCCGAGCTTGCAAACAGTCGCTCGGCATTGGATTTATGTAAATTTGAATTGGCCCGGACCTGCAAACAATGCCCATGGTACAATTACACGCGAATGCCGTTCATTGCCAATATGCCCTGCCAATGGAAATGTATGTCGCCGGCGGATATTGACGGCAAAACATAAAGGCAAATGCACTATTACGACAAGGACGGGCGCTTTATCTCGGCGTCAGTCAAACGTCGAAACATACGAAATAGCGACGTGGCATATACGATGATTCTCGTTGCCTTGTTTCTTTGAATGCTCGATTTACGTCCGATAATATCAATTTTGTGCGTTTGTGCGCTACCATGAAATTCGAGACCCTTTGTTTAGTTTGACAGTTCGCGACGGCAAACGCCAAAAGCAACGTGGGTTTTCTGTCGACCTTGTAAACAGTAGAATTGCTAGAGGACAAATTTTGAAATCTAATTAGACTGCAATGCTATGAAAACTAGTGAATAGATATGTCATTTTTTCCACATTAAATTTATAATGAATTAAAAATGTTTGTTATAATATCTTATTGAATGCTTTTATATTTCTATACATTCTTTTAATCAAAACATAGACTCTTATGGATTATAATTACACAGATTCATCGATTATTTACATTTTATTGCTACTTCATTAATATTTTGAATACAGAATTCATTCAACGAAGTACTTTTAATTTTATATGCATTTTTTCAACTTTAGTAGAAATTTAGTAGAGCGTGTCATAACATAGATATGGTTCAAAACTGGTTAATAATATTACAGCTCTATTAACGGATTTCCCTATTGGTGCCCTATCTGAACCCGATTCCAAAATATCAATAAATGACATCTTGTTACATAATAAGATTCGCATTATAGGGCAATGAATCAAATGTAAGGCGCGGCTTTGATATGGTCCTGATAAATAATGCCATTTTATATGGGCCTGATATGGCTACCATATCATATTATTCACTGAATGAGTGAGCATCGATAATCATTAGTGATGTTTATAAGTCTTCCTGGCTTAATGGTTAGAGTGATAGACTGAAATATTGAATCACTTATGTTCAAATCTTCTTCTTAAATTTGAATAAGTTTCAGATCTCAGAATCTCAGATCGAGAAATTAATCAAGCGATCTTCAACTAAAGCTACAGGTGTAGATGAGATACCCCATCACTGCTATCAGAAAATTGACACTGTTTCAAAGGTCCCTAAACCAACCTCGGTGATTCACTATCGTCCAATATCAATCTTGTGTTCATTGTCAAAGATTCTAGAATCGATAGTGTATGGGCAATTAGTCGATTACCTTGTTTCAGTGGAAGCTCTTGATCCGTATCAATCTGGTTTTCGTAAAAACCATTCTACACAAACAGTCCTCCTTAAACTAGTTGATGATGTTAGGGCGGGTATGGACAATCGTGAGATCACCTTACTTGTTCTTTCTGATTTTTCAAAAGCATTTGATCTTGTGAATCATGGTATGCTGCTTTGTAAGCTGAAGAGACTGGGATGTTCACAACATGTGAAAGCTTGGTTTAGATCTTACCTGACAGGCAGAATGCAGGCGATAAAGAATGGTCATGCTGAGCTGTCCACGTGGAAATCTGTTGCTACAGGGGTGCCTCGAAGGTCTGCCTTGGGCCCCCTGTTATTTTCCATCAATGATTTACCTGATGCAATTCAATTTAGCAAACATCTCCTGTATGTAGATGATCTACAGATTTATATTCAAGGCCCGGCCTGCGAGTTGTCCTTGATGATCGGCAAATTGAATCAGGATATTTCTGCGATTTCTCGACGGGCTTATGAGAATCATCACTGTTTGAACCCTGCTAAAACCAAAATGATCATGTTGGACTGGGCACGTCTAATTCATCATATAAACACACTGAGCCAAAAAATAAATAAAAACTATTGTGAAAATATCATTAAATTTACCGTGTTGCTTAGTAAACATCAGTAATAATGAGTAAACATTAAAAATTACGTTTATTCCAGTATATTTTAAGAAACTCTTAGATATAATATCAGTTCCAAAACAAAACAAATTGTACCTTACCAGTAGGGTATAATTTATCCTCACAATATAATAAGAATAACTGATAAAAAAAATAAATTTAATGTACCAGTAAGGTAACATTTATGTATAACATATATTTATTTTTAATTTAAACTTATCAATTAAAAAACTCTTTCTCCGGGAATCGATCCCGTGATTCCAAAGTGTTAGGCCGCTGTTTTATCCACTGTACTATTTCATTGTTTATGAAAAAAGTCGTATCGGGAAACTCACTCATCCAAATAATCAAACATAAATAGATAGCAATTATTGTACGAAACATTTACCGTGCTAACATGGTAATATTTGAAGACAGTAAAACATAAAATATAATGAAAAGCACGCATTTATTATCAACAATACACCAAATTGTTCTAAACATAACTACATATAATACCTAAATTCAGACTGTAAACAATAGCACGTTAAAAATTGTTCGTCCTTTACTTAAAAATAATGTAGACTAAATGTAAATAGTCAAGTAAATCACTACAAAATATCAATTAAACAACATATTTATGTCCTTTTCGACAATTTTACTTATGTTTACTATGACAAGCATGGTAATTTTTATTGGTTTTTGCTCTGAGTGCATCTTACAACTTCCACCTGTAATACTAAACGATACTTTGATTCCATTTGTCTCTACTGTCCATAACCTTGGAGTCATCCTTGACTCGGCAATTACCTGGGACGATCATATTTCTGAGGTTCCGCGGAGAGTTTGGTTCACTCTGAGACAGATTAGACACAGTCATTCGTAGTTGTCGCGTGAAGTTCGTCAGCAGTTAATATTATCTTTGATTTTTCCTATTCTAGATTACTGCTGTCTTCTGCTGACTAACCTTACGAGGCAGCAGGAAAACAAATTGCAAGTTTTGGGTGTAATGATGTTTTCAATAATTGAAACACAAATGCCTTATTATTTATCAATTAATTTTGTAGAAAGGTCGACTGTAGTTTTGAGAGCTGTTAGAACGTCATATCGGCAACTCTTTCTTCCCTTTTATTGTACTAATTTTATGGACGAATTATTTATTGTGCAAGGCATTAAATTGTGGAACGAATTGCCTGATTCAATTAAAATGTGTAATAATATCTATACCTAAAAAATGTATTTACAGTTTCTTGTTCATAATCAGAATGCTATTGTGTGAAATTACAATTTTGAACTGAGTAATTGTATTGTACTTATTTGCTAATCTAGTTTATTGCATTGTATTTTTATATTATTTGAATTTTATATGTATACTTTTCAGCCATACGGATTTATTCCGATATAGATAGAATAATTTACAATATTTTCTTCAGATTCCCATATCAGGGCCATATGAAATCCGTGCGTTACATTCGTGTACGGCCTATAAATCGTGGCCCTAGATAGGACCACATCAGTTGGCATATTCGCCACATAAGGAACCCATTTCGGCCCGATTATTATTTCTACATGGATAATATATGTGTAACAAATATTTTGTTTGTTTTAGTTATAAATTAGACCAACAAACTAACATTAAATAATATAAAACTAACACTTTTCTGTGAGTATAAATGTCTTAAAATTGGATTTTCTCAAAAAAAAGTATTCTGAATACAGTCCACTTTGCTTTATACAATATATATTATTAATAAACTGTTCATAATTAATACGCCCATCAAACCTGTATTCGTCAATCCTTGCTGGTTTCGTCGACGTGAACGCGTTTTCGCATCAATATTGAATCCGCTTTCTCAGCACACTAAACTTGTATGCGTGTCCATTGTTTAGAAACAATAGAGAACAATTCATTTATCGAACAATCTAGCGAACTTTCATCGGCTGAGTTCATTGGTTTTTCCCAGTTAAATTCTCGTAAAATCGATTCCTTAATAATTCGATATTTAATACCAGTGGTTATACAACAAAAGCATGTAGTGCTGACAAAATTGTCAATCAACCGATCGACATTCTTCTAACACATATTTGATCTGCAATCGTTGATTAAGCACCTGTGAGCGTACGAGGCCACTTTATTTATAGTTAAAAGTGCATGTTTGCGCATGCATATTAATATGTACGATTGCTGAATGCAAATACGAAGCAATCGAGATGGATTTAAAAATTAAAACAGACTATAAATAAAAAAAAGAACAAATAAATAAATACACAAGAAAAAATGCGTGAGAAACGATGCGCGTCGCAGTAACGTTTTTTCTGCTTTGCGCATCTTATTTGAAATTCACGAGTTCGGCATTATGCCCGCACGTTGTTTGTTTTTTTAATGTCTCGACGGACGCAATTGTGTCACTGTAATTACATGAGCGGTGAGCGCGTGATTGAAATTCAATAAAGGTCTATCTAAAGTGCCAATCAGGGTGGGATTTTGTCGATGCAATTAATTATTTGCTCGCCATACGCTACGATTTTTTTGCAAAACTTCATTGTTTGTATTCGAGCGACAAATTGTATAGATAATATTGTATAGAAATATGGCTAATTTATTATTGAAAAAACAAGGAAATTTTTATAATTTATTTAAATATATACATTTTTTACAATGTTGATTAATCAACATTTTTTTATCTTGAATTCATTTGTATTTATTAAACAATTAAATATTTGGAATAAAAAATTGACATATTTGAACTTTATTATCACATTAAGCTTTACGTAATTAATTTACCGTTGTAATTTATTGATTAATATAAAAAATTGCGGAAAAAATATCGAAACAGTTTTATTGGACATAGTATTTTTTTCACAAAGCGTTTCGCCTGTTATTTTAGTTGAAAAATATATAAAATGGAAGCCAAACAAAATTAATTAATGGGGTAGGAGAATTTGATGAAGTAATTGGTAATTAGTTACGCTAACAGAAGATTTTAGTTATTATAACGAACAGAATCGGTCGTGTTTGTTAAAATAATCCAATCACAATTTTCGTCGGGTCAGTATTACTATACATATATGTATATATGTTTGGAATTTGAAACATAATAGTGGGAAGCATATTAACTGCACTTTAAAGAACAATATAAGTTTGCTTTATGTTATTTATATTATATTACTTTATTGCTTAATTTTTCAATATAATTCTTAATTCAAAAGAACGCTTAAAAATGTATGTGTTTTAATAAATTTACTACAAATTCATTAAAATAATAGAAATGATGTTGAAATAAATAAATTGAGTACAATGATAAATCTACATTTCTAGGATAAGGCTCTAATAAAATAAATGAATTTAATTTAATCAATAAGAGCAGGATGGTTAAATATCTGCTGACATTGAGCACAAAATCTTTCCATAAAAAATAATTATGTCTCTCCCTTCAATAAGGAAACGCATAACAGCAAATGGAGTCGTCATAAAAGATAACGGGTAGTGAATGGCACGCACGGGGTATCTTTTTTCTCGACTTCCCGCTGTCAAGTGTAATATTGGAAGCCGATGTCCAAATGTGTCGATCATAGCACGCCCCCATGTTACGGCTGCAATTTTATCCGTGTCCTGTTGCTGGCCCATAAAATGAAAACCCCACATGGGGTCTTGCAATCGCAACTTATGGAGCTTTGCCGCGATGACACGTCTTTGATACCCAAATAACATTTTCCCCTTCAACGGAAGCACCACTCAAATGAAACATGGCGACGTTGGCGCGATAATAGGACGCGATACGCGTCAGCCTGTGCCCGTCAAAATGCACCCACCCCGTTAGTCGTCTCCCTTTTTACCCGATAAACCGGATCCATAAACGGCCAAAACTGAGAGCTCGTATCCTCCAACATATATATATATATATATATATATACAAAGCGTAAGTTGAAAAACTTCGCCAAAAGCGCTTCGATGCACGTGATAATATTCAGCTTGCAGAAATGACTTATTCAAATTCGGATCAGATAGGCTTCAAATTTATGCTGAAAATATGCGGCGCGAGACAATTTTTATTATTATATATACGCTCATATCGTTTTCTCAGTTATTTAAATATTTTTTTAATTTTATTTAAAATGCAGTCAAATTTTAGTCAGTCAAGTCAAAATGTCTTTAAAAAGATGGATTCACAATTATTTGATATTATATTATTGATATAGTATTATACATTATAGTTTTCGGTTATCACCAAAGGTAACTGATATAATTAATATCTTGTTTTTTACGGTGACACAAAGGAAGAAGATTTTTTAGAAAAAAGTTTGAATAACGAAACACTCTAACGAAAGATAATATAATTCAAAATATATGCAAAAAATATATGTGAATAGGTGCACATATATTTTCAGCAATTATATATTTAAAATATGTAATGTAATGTATGCAAAATGTTATATATTTTACCATACATTTTAATATATGTATTGTCCGTACGGGGCAAATGTTTGAAAACAGAAAAAACTATTTCTATTATATTCATTTTCAATGCTGAAGATAAAAAATACCAATACATCTCTAATAAAAAGGTATTTTTCAATATTTAATTAAACTATACGGAATATTAAAAAATACCTATCAATTATAATACGTATCAATTATATAATCAATGATTCAAATTTTGTTTGTTAAACGATATTTTCTAAAATTGCAATTTCTAGAAAAACTGTTTCTAAATATATTTTACTTAAATTATATATAAATAAACGTTATTTTTATAACAAAGCATTCCAATATTTTCTTTACTTTGTGCGTTTCATATAAAACTTTACCATTTTTTAACTTTTATTTATTATTAAAAAAAATTTTTTTTCAAGTCTTTCAAAGTGCAATTATATTTAACCAACCGTCTTCAATTAATATCACAGGTATATGTAGAAAAACACATTTCATAATGACCAATAGTATTTACAACCAAACTTTGCGCAATGGTTTTCGTATGAAGTTTAATTATATTATACAACATTTTTAGCAAATTGTAATATAAATTAGTTTATTCTTCCACGTTAACAACGCGAAAAAACTGACATTTGTTGGTAGTACAACTTAGTTTTCTATTCTTTCTTGTTTTAGATATATATACATATTTTTTCGATTTTTTCAAATATTTGGTAACATGCGCCTGTCCAATTTACGCGAGAACACATAGATTACAAAATTTATGATGGAGTTTGTTCTGTTATAATTGGAATTGATTCATTCAAAAATAAACTCACTTTTGATACGGCGAGATGATTAATTAAAAATAAGAATTTTCCTGGAAGAATTAATAAAAAATATAAATTTAATTGCAATATATTTCATTAGATTACCGATGTTTTTAATATTTTTTCTAGAAACGATATACATTATAAAAAAATGAATTCCATCAGCAATTTCTGTAATGTAATATAAATGTTTATAAATATAAGCACTTTCTAATTTGTTTTAAGCTAATAAAGGATTAATTGTTAACTTAATTATAATTCCTGCTAATTGAATTTGGTAAAAGATTTAATTTATAATTAAATTAGCTGAAACGCCGGCTTCACCCGGGCGAAAACCCTATGACCTTTTCCCGATGACCGCCTATGATTCCCAGCTAAACCCCCTAGCTTCATCTTAGCTTCTCCCTATGGACTCTCCTATATCTCTCCTGTAACCCCCGTCCTGTGACCCCCCCCCCCCTCATAGGATCCAACCTCAATTGCATTCCTATAACTTTTCCCGGGAGAGGGGGTGGCTTTGTAACACACACATTTTTTCATGAAAATCAAGTGTATAAACTAATAAATAAAATCCAATTACAAAAAAGTGTAAATATTAAATAAATTTAGAATAAAATATACATTCAATTCTGGCTTCATTTTAGTAATATAATTAAATGCACATTAAAATTCAAAAAAATGAGAAACATAAAAATTTTACTACAAGTACTATTAATATAAGGTATTAATATTAATAAATATGGTGAATTACATTAGCGAATATTACTTAAGGTGATTCTTCAATCAAATTCACTGCTTCTCTCTTCCACTAATGGAGTCGCCCATTAGCTCTATCCTTTTTGCTCTTATATAGTTGAAGAATCACCTTAAGGAGTCTTAAGGAATCTAGAAGATGAAGTACAGAAATGTGTTGGTGGATGATGGCGACAATATTATAGCAAAAACATATGTAATTTTATTATTTTTGAAGCTTTTTTTGTATTTTGAAAATCGGCATTTGTTCGTATCTGAAAAGAGACGCGGTAGCACTGGCCGCACAAAAAAGATCGTTTTTTGTACTTGGTCACCGACACTACCATGTCTCTTGATATATTACTAAAATATAAAGCCTACAACACTTCGGAGGTTTAGGATGAAAAATTCGTAACCTCAATAATCTAAGATTCGCTTGAAATTTCCCTAACGGAAGAAAATATATTTCGAAATATATGCAAAAATATATGTGAATATGTGCGCATATATTTTCGGCAAAAAGTTATATATTTAATATATATTTCAAATATATTTCTGAAATATATCTGTAAAAATATAAGTAAATATATATTTGTAAAATATATGCAAAAATATATTTGCATATAAAAAAATATATTTGAAATATATTTTCAAATATATTTTAGCGGCAAAAAGTTATATATTTTAACATATATTTTGACTTATATTTTTTTCCGTACGGGTTGCCGACAACATTTCAATAAGTTTCAGCATTGAATTTTCAAGATAATTAATATTGGATTTGCACTTTTTCTATGAATGACATTAAAGTATCTTGGCGGCACTGCTCTAACCAATGTAACGATATAAGGAAAAGTGCAAATTCAAAATTAATTATCTCGAAAACTAAATAGGTAACAAATGCTAAAAAATCATGTATACTTATTTACCCTATAAAAATGTTTTCACCAAATTTCAAACAATTAGATTATTGAGATTACACATTTTCTATCTTAAGGCTATATTCCCTCAAAATTTGGTTGAAATCGATTCGGTAGATTTTAAGTGATTGACATACAAACATATTTTAACTGTTATATATTAGTAAGGATTATAATAATCATATAAAATATTTAATCTTACAATATTTGTTTGTTAAAATTCTAAATTAAGGTGTATGCATTTTAAGTACATTTTATTATGTATCAAATTTCTGGTACATTAACAAGCCAAACAGAATTTTCTTACTCACAGAACAATGTTTGTCACTATTATTTAATGTCGCGATTAAATCTGTCAAAACAATAGAATTCATATGCACGCAAATACAAATGATGCTATTAAAACATTTACGCAATAGCACGAGTAAATGTTGTCGAACATTGACGTATTCAAATGCTCACAAAAGTGCCTAATTAAAAGCCATAAAATCGTCTCATTGTCACAACCAGTAACTTGGCTGATGAGAAATATGAAAAAATTAATTATCAAATTATCGTTGTTATGAAGTTTATAAAATAAAACTTAGTTGTTTCAAGAATTAATTAGTGAAATTTTCAAATTATTTTCAATTATTATTACTCAGTAATAAATTAGTAATTGAAATTCATATTAATAAAGTTTCTGAGAGTATCAAGTTGGTTGTTACACCGTAAAAAATATTTTGTCCCATTTACTGAAATTCAGTCCAAAATGTTCTTAATTAAGTGTAATCAGTTTTAATTTAAGAATATTTTATACGTAATATAAAATTATCTTTAATGAAATTAAGAAAGTTGGATAAATATTTCTTACAGTGTATGCATGAAAGTATATTGTTCTTCAAAATGTGCAATAACATATTCACAGTTGGACAAACTTTATCATTAAAAAAAGAATGTGATTGTAAAAACAACGACACAAAAATCACGGAGCGCGCGAAGCGCGCTTCAACCTAGTAATAAATATTGTGCTATTATAATGGAAATAGTAGAATAATATAATGCATATATATTTTATGTATGATTGTAAATTTATTTCTTGCAGCTGTTATATATTAAATTATAAAATCATAAATTAAATGGTATTAAATATATAAATATAAACTTCCCATGTACCTTAGTACAAATTTATTTTTGTTAATAAAAAAGTTAAATTGAGTGAGTAACGAAAGATATTCACTTACAATATTCTAAATTCTAAATATTTAAATCTACTCAGTCAATTCCTTAAATCTATCTCTTGAGTTGGCAATAAAATCGACATTTCGAAAAAGCAATCAAATAAAGTTTCCTCTTTATTATACCATGAAACAATATTAATTTAATACAAAACCTATCTAACGACCAAGCCGACTGTGATCTACATAAAATTGATGTAGATAAATTTTTTTTATGTTTTTCGCATTAGGAAAGCGGTGCACAAACAAAACACGATAAAAATGCATTAGACTTTTTCTCCAGTTTCCCTTAAATCCACGACAATATACTCGCAGTTTCAAATTTATTTAGCTCATAAAAAGGGAAAGGGGTTTGCCTTAATCAAAATGAATTTCTAATGGAGTGCAAACACAAAGGACAAAGTTCAATTCAATAGATGTAATCGCGTCAATATTTATTAAACAGAACCATAGCGAGAGTTTGCTGGTTTCCTTCTTCGCCCCATACCCAAGATAGGCGGCGTCGAAGCGCGACGTTACTTTTCCATAACTCATCTCCGGTCTATCTAGCCGTATGCGAACCATAGAAGAAACGTTTCCAGGTCTCGCTTCAGTACTCCAATATTTTCGAAGCTTGCACGGTTATATAAAATCTGAGCTCACGCGAATGCATAAATTTTCCCGATTACCCTTCGGTATATAAAGAAAACGCTCTCAGGGCCGATTTAATACCCGAGTTTTCCCCTTTTCTAATCCGACTGAACTCAATTTTCATTTCAGTTGCCGAGCTCATTGCTCGTACGAATTACTGTCTGCTATTTCTAATAAAACTATATATTATAAAATATGTTTTCTTATATTCAGATAACTATAGGTAATGTCATTATTTCTAATATGGAACAAACACTTTAAGCTTTGACCGTGTTACAACTCCATGAGTTCAGATTTAGATTTTTTGCATAGATATAATGAACTTTCTTAACGCATAATTTAACCTATATACATGTTAGAATGAAATCATATATAATTTTCAGCGAATCCTCATCAGGCATGACATGTCACGTCATACTTGATAAAGAAAGCCATTTTTCGAAGCATCGATGAGCATTTTCAAGTAGTTCAAATTCAGCATATATTCTTTTACTGGATTTGTTCCACAAAAACCCTATTTCGATTATATTACTGACAAGAAACGTCCTATCACGTTTCTATCAGAGGCTCTTATTAACTTGTCTTAGAATTTAAATACTTCCGGGTTATGTATTGCACATGAAATAATTTGATGATATTTTGGTCCAAATGCTGCTCAGTTATTCTCGGTTCGATTATCGCGCATTCGATTTTGGCTCGGCTTACTGAACTGGCTTATTGTGTTCCGCTCAATTTTATGACAGCGTTATGACAGCCAAGTACGGACGTCCAGTCGGACTGCTTTAATAGAAAAGCTCGATATAATTTATAATAGGGCGGGGAAGAAATAAATCGTACTGATGAGAACAAAATAAAATAACAGAAACAAAATGGAGTTTGGAACAAACATGGATGTGCCCGGACGAACAGATTCTTGTA
Source organism: Gryon sp. ZL-2020 (assembly GCA_022817425.1). Classification (NCBI taxonomy): domain Eukaryota; kingdom Metazoa; phylum Arthropoda; class Insecta; order Hymenoptera; family Scelionidae; genus Gryon; species Gryon sp. ZL-2020. Next base: position 23,106 of record JABFPJ010000390.1, on the reverse strand, counting down.
ATCGAAAAGAAGAAGAAAAATAAAACTCGTGAAAACTCGATGAAAATCGTAAAGATTTTGTTGTAAAATTTGTAATGGTGATAGCATAATTGCAGTTGCCGAATTGGTCATCAACGAGTACAATGTTACCAGCTGCGACATTTCAAGACTTTAGTGTTTAAATAAAATACATTATTTGGAAGAAATAAACGTATATAAACTTTAATACAAATTTCACTGCAAATAATATATCTTATGATACATACACTTTTTATATTCCCACCGAATAATTTCGTATGGTGAGATAATGTGGAACATTTCGATGCTCTGTTCGAAAAACATCCAATTTCAGATTTTACATGAAGAAACACCATTTTCAAAATGTTGCATAACCAGACCGTTCATTTCTAATTTATTTTAATATTTAGTTACATATATGTTATTATTTAATTATTTTAAAATGAATAAATTGATTTTTAAAAAAGATATCTTAAAATATATGTAAAATATACCTTCATCTTAATACAGTATAATAGAAAGAGTCGTCGTTCTATCTGAATCTTCTAAAAATCACCATTTTCTATTTCATTTCACGGATTCGATAAAGATACCCCTTTTACTAAGCTCTAACAAGTTTTATATCTATTTTATAGAAAGTAGTGAAAAGTGTACGTAAAAGTGAAGCTTTTATTTTATTTCGTATCCTATTTTGGTCGCAAAGAAAAACATATGTAAAATTACATGATTCGATAGCATAAAATCAGAAAAGGCATTTTAGTAACACGATTTGTAAGTACGCTATAAATATTTCACAGCCATGCATAAACGACTTTAATTGTACACGTGAGTGATAAAAAAGCAACTATTCGATCTGTAAAATTGCACATATAGTGTATTATGGCATACCACATCACCTATAGAACAATATTACAGTTTTTTCTTCAAAATTTTATAGACAAATCAATAAGTTCATAATTTTTATTTAAATAATTTTAAAAAGTTGCATTAAATTAATTGGAACTTAATAAATTTCAAAAAATGAAAAACACTCTGAAAAACTGAATATTCTCACATTCAACGGTATAAATCGTGTTCTTCTTTAAATGAGAACTCGAACTATAATATCGAATATGTGAATATTCACTTATTTAAAGTAAATTCGACTGTTTTAAATTTAAAACATATCCATTGCTAATACTAAATTCTTCATAAAAATGAAATATAATACATTTTCATGATTTTTATTATTAATATACGGAAGAAATATCATAAAATATATACTATTATATTGTAATTCTGAATACATAAAATATAAAGTTGCAAAAGAAAAACATTTATGGTTATGTTTTTTTTAATATTTAATAGAAGAATAAAATATTTTAAATAGAAACAATGCAATTTATTGGTTTTATATTCACAATGTTATAAAAATAAATCGAATACATTTTCATCAGAAACAATTCATAGTTCAAATTCACGAACGTTTCAAACAAAATTAATGATATCAAAAATAAAAAGAAAAACAATCACAGGCTGCAGACAATGCAACTATTATCAATTATCAATTTAATCACGAAAGTGAGCCTCGAGTCATCCATACAATATTCAAAACAATTCTTTATGCACCCACAAATGACTGATTGTCTGAAACTAACTGGCATGCAAATCGCGTATACTCGCGAGAAATGTTCAATCGAATATTCCGAGCCAGACTTTTGACAGTCGCGAGAAAATTTTACGTATTGCTACACGAACAAGTACAAACGAATTTTGTGCATATACGTCGTCCGCTTATGTCTCTTGTATGAATGCTTGTATTAGTATGTCGTTACAAACACCATTTTCTATATACATATACATTATACATACACATATACATACATATAGGTAGAAAGAAAAACAAACATTTTTGTACCTTTTCTCGCCATTTTATTTTATTTTTCGTTTCCTTCTTTTTTTCAAACTAGATAACATCAACGTCACGTATCAAAAAGGTTACGTCGAAAATGAAAATCTGCGTTACGTATTCCGTACTCGATTAGATTGATGGTTATTTCGTGTAAATTGCGTGCAGTTTTGTAAGATCGAAAAAAAACCACTCTTCTAATCGAACAAACAAAACTCTCAACTGGCCAACAAAGTACACACTCTTTTTACTTGGAAAATGGGTTTATTAATTTAATAAAAAATGGTTCAGTGAGCTTAATGCGGAAATATGTGAACAACATAATAGTAATTTTTATGTGATTAAACGTAAAAGTTTTACGACTTCGAAGAAAAAGAGAACATACAACAAAATATTTCATACACATAGAAAGACAATTTATAACCTAGGAAGCTTTGATATATTTTTTGTTGCAATTATCTTTTAATTTGTTGAATATTTTTCAATTTAATATAATCTTTTGTTAATTTTTTTTATTTAATTTTAATTAAATTATGTTTTAAATGATTTCCTGATGGTTTCTCGGAAAAGATTTTAAAAAGTTCAAATATCAAATAGTAAGAAACATGTAATATATTGTGATATCATTTAATAATTCCAAGGATGGTCTTTAATTACTCTATATTATAATAACTAACATTATCCACTTATTTGCTACGAATGAGTTTCAGTAATATGAATTGTAACATACAAAATTAATATCAAATGTTTTATAGAATGACTTTTATTAAGCAACTGAAATACAAAAGTATATAAAAATGTAATGAACATATTAATTTGAAACTGTTCTTTTGCATAAAATACGATATTCTGTGATAAATGAATGTATACAAGTTTATCTATCTACTTGCATTAATTTATAATTCATAAACATAATGTACATGATACTCGTAATATATTCTTACCTGAAACTTGGAAAAGTCTATAATTTTAGAATAAGCTTCTTTTCAAATTGTTCTCTGACTCGATGCAAAATTGATGTCCATGAATGTACGTCAGGAACAATCTTGGAGCAAAAATAGAGAAAGCGACATTTTTCCTCGAGTCTTGTCGGTGCTTGAGATGGTCCGGTGACTGATTTATCGACAGACGTTTACGCCCTATCGAACTCAAGATATCAGTTTAAATTTCACGTAATGTCCACGAGAATCGCTCGGCTTAATCGAGAAAAGCACGAATGCATATCTGTTCGTGGAGACTCCTTCAAATCTGTCATTTGTCGAGATTTTCCTTCGGAGCATTCATCAATGTCTTACAGTAAATCAGAGATCACGGAATTCTCCGAAGGATATGTATAAAATAGTCCAAAATATTCGGGAAGCTTTGAAATTCAAATAATGCTTTATATAACACAAATGATCATTATCCAAATAAATATTCGCATATAATGGGTTTTTAAAAATAAATGGTTATAGTAACTACTAGTTCAGTAGGTTTTTACTACTCAAAGTAGTTATGTAATAATAAGTATTAAGTAGTAGTAAGTAGTAATAAATAATAGTAAGTAGTAGTAAGTACACACGAAACATATTTTCGTTGTGGTAACGACTTTCTCGTTCCGACAACGAGATTTGGTCGTTGATATTCAGATAACAGGAAACGATTATGTTTAAAATTGAAAATTTACTGAACATTCAGCAGTACAGGGACAAAATTTCACGAAAAATTACTGAACTTTTCAATGAAATATTATGGAATATTCATGAATTTTTCATGTTTGTCATGTATTCATTGAATTTTTCATTTCACATTTGTATTACTTTTGTATTCATTCCTAGATACTGTGTACTAAAGAAATATACCGGTGAGCGCACACATTAAAATACTGGTACAGTAACAATTAAATCTTATATCACATATATTTAAATTTTTGTCATAGAAAAATTGCAATAGCCATAGAGAACTGTCAAATTTCAATTATAAATATTACAAACTGTCAAATTTAATTGTTTATATACAGGGTGTATCATAAATATATGACATGAATATGACCATCAGACTCATAGTCAAAAGTTCTGCAAAATTAGATATTGCAACAGATTCAGCCATGGTTGCCACGGCGTTTCCCAAGCTTCGGCAAATGCTATGGTCATACGGCATGATACGAGCCATGGTATGGGAAGGAATGTCGCTCTTGGCATAATATTTGCCACAGTATGGGCAATACTGTGGCGACCATGGCTACCTGTGGCAATGACCATTTTTCAACAACTTTTGACAAGGAGTCCGATGATCATATTCGTGTCATACATTTATATTACACCCTGTATACCAACTTCATTTTGGCGTTACGCAATAAATTAGCAACCAATGTTGCTTCAATATTGCAACAAACTGGCAGCTTCATCAGTTTTATAGATTTCATTATCTAAGAAAAAACACGTACACAATGCCCTGCTAAAAATTTTCCGTCACTCCTTGGACATCAAAGAACTCCCTTGTTTACGGAAGCATGCTATGATCACCCCAGATTTCAAGAAGGGCGACAGAAAAATCACGTCCAATTATCGACAAATCAGAATAACGAGCACTGTGTGCAAGGTACTTGAAAGGCTGATATCAAACGGGATCTTAACTTCGCCTTGAATAAGAAATATTTTATTATGCCTCAACGACTGGACGCGTGCGATATACCCTACTAACTCGGCTGACGTAGTGTAACTTGATTTTTTCATGTCCTTTTATCGAGTACCTAGGACGATATTTTTTCTTACCAGTGCATCGAAAAATTTTCAGTGTTGCCATCATTTAATTGTATTTATAAATTGTAAGTTATTTGAAGTAAAATATAGAATACATTTCTGCACAGTTAAAACACCAGTATAAGACCTCCAACGGACTGCAATATGGATGTAACGGACTAGTACCTGGATATGTATGACGATCAAACCGCATTGTTTGTACTGTTTCACCAACTTTCGAGGAAAAATATTAGACAATGTTATTAGTTAAACTGAAGTAGTACAAGCCTACTGAACTACTGACCTACCAGTTATTACTACTGTTAATTTCCAAATACTCTGTGTATATGTCAGTGAAAAATGGAATTTAAAAAAAATTAAAACGTTACAAAATTTTTACTTTTTGTTTGCTTATGTGATTTGGCGGTGCACTTCGACGCTCGTCGAAGCTAAGCTGAGTTGAGCATGTACTTAGTACTTAGATGGGAGACTGCTCAACTCGCTGGATTTCGAGCGGACGCTTACCCATTTGTCATGATTCAATCAGTGTGAGCGGGATGTGTGGAAAGAATGATCAGTTTGAGTATTCGATTCTACGCAAAGGCACGACTATCCGAACTAGGTGTCTTTCTAATCACACCGACGTTGTTCGAAAGTTCCGTTAAGCAGATGGTTTTGTAAACATTTACACATAAAAATACATACACACACCACACATTCTGATCAAATGCTGACGTATATACAATACAAAAATCGGGGACTATGAAATTTGGGTGTCGAAATTTGACTGTGCAAAAGTAGTCCGAAGATACTCGAAAATACACAATGGTACTTCTAAGTCTGGAAAATATGACTAAGGACCGATAATCACACGAAACATATATATTAATTTTGAAAAAACGACATTATTAAGTGAAATTTACTCATTGAATCCATTAAATTGAATTTATAGCAAATAGGTTTATCCATAATTTTTGATAAATTCTATTAAGAGTATGCTTTTAAGAATGTATAACTAAACTTTTTAAAAATGTAACCCTAAAATTAAAGTTGTGTTATGGTATTTATGTAAGGATATCTTTATTGTTTCCAGGTATTCTCGCAAGTGGATATTCTGTTCAGTATTGGTGGCAAACATTACAGTGGCGAACCGATCACCTATCATTATAAGGAGGATAGTACCTCCGAAGCACCGCATAATATTACCATCAAACTACATCATCGGGTCGGCAAATTTGTTAAATTGAGACTTCATTTTGCTGCTGGATGGATCATGATCAGTGAAGTCACTTTTGATTCCGGTAAGTGCTACGCTTCAGACAAAAAAAATACGACAGTATAAATTGAACAGTTTGCGATACATTTTTAAAATTCGAAAATGATAGAGAAACATGAAAAAATATCGCAAAAAATAAGAAACACTTTTTGTTCTGCGAGAATGGCTATATTATATAATACCGGGAATCTTTCAAGTCATCATTTATGTCCGAAATTATACACATTACATAACATGACAACTTTAAAACCGATTTAGATAAGTCGAAAAATCCTATACTGATTAACAATTTTAGAAACTGATTGAACTAGGTTTGTATGTTAATTTAAAAAAATCTAAAATTGTGAAAAAATAAACTATTTAAAAATGTATATTAAATTATAAGTAACAACACTTATTGTTAATTTATAAAAACAACCATTTTACAAATTTACACACATGTATAAAAATGTATACATATTCTATTCAATTTTCAAAATTTACAATAGTGCATATTAAAAAAAATGCATAGAATTTGTTCATTCTTCATGAAAAATCACATATTCCTTTGAAAAATTCAATTTATAAAGTAAAAAACTTTAGAAATATCACAAATTTATAAAAACAACGAATCGAAAAGTTTGACGTTTAACCAAATTTTTCTAAATGAATGATTCGAATTTTTTATTGTATCGATTCGAAACAATAATTACTGGAAAAAATAAAATAGCATATTCTAATTTAGTAAACTAACTAACTAAATCAGAGTAGTTCCAGTAATATTAAGTATTTTAGTTATAATAATTAATTCAATTATGTTAAGATTTTTTCAAGCTTTTATAAACTTTTAATAATATTTTGTGAATCAAACATATGAATTAATTGATTTGCTTCAAAAACATCTACTAAATTTATTCGCATTACTCTACATCAAAAGAAGTAATAAATGAAATGTGAAATGTAATTTGAAAGAAACATATCTATTAAAGTTCTTTTATCGAATATGATAAACTTTAAATACAGAGAATATTACTCGTGGAGAGAATTTCGATATTTTTTTCGACTGCAGGCATATTTTGACGTATCATTCGAATTCCGCGCGGGTCCTTTTTCTGTTGCCATCTGTCAATCAAGCAAAAATAAACTCTATCCGATATCCAAATTGATACCAAGCAATTGACAATAGCTTATTGAGAACCTGTCAGTACAAGATTTAAATTAAGCAACGGACAATTTATAGGACAGCGACAGAGAAGTAAATACTGTGCATTCAATCGCGGAGAGAAAATAAAAAGCAAACGCGTCGAATACTTTCATCTCGTGTGGAATCTCCTATCCTGCAACTTATAAAGTCCATTTTTATTCTACATAAAAAGGTTTCGAAAATGTGTGTGTAAGTACATATAAAGTGTTATTCATTTCATCTGCAGGCATTTAAAGTCGACAATATTTCAATGTTACAAAATCAACAAAAAGGGACAATTAAAGGGTTGAAAGATTATTTATTAATTAATAACTCTGTGTTGTTAATAAATTAATCATTAGCGTAATTGATGTTAGATTTTGGCTGTATATACGATTATTTATAGTGTTACTTATTATAAAATAGTGAACCCTGTAAGGTATAAAGCGTTTACTTTTATTGACATTTATACATTATTTCTTAAGGCATGTAAAGTATATACACCATATAATTTGTCATCTGATTAATATGAGAAATATTCATTCGTTTTTCAGTATTTATTACTTATTAATTAACGTATCAAATGAATGTAGCACTTAGAATTATTAGTTATTATACAATCTGAAGAATATTAATTCTTTATAATATATGGGAACAGCATTAAATTATTGAATATGTTATTTGATACAAATCACAAATTAATTTACATGTAAATATTTCATACAAAATACATATTATTACTTTTATCTAGTTGTAAAGTACATTTTGTTTCATACAGCACCCGACAAGTAATACAAATAAGTAATTTAATGATGAACAAATTTTACAACAAAATATCACGATTCGTTGAATGAATATATAACTAAAAAAATCGAATTGTTAATAAATTGAAAAAACTTTGTTATTAATACTTCAAATATTTGATTTAATTTGCAAAAATGTTTTTTTTATTTCAAAAGAACATACTTTCTATTGTAAAATCATTCCAACAGCAATATATTAATTAAATTTTGCAACAATTTTAAACCTAATACACGTATTACATTTGCAATTTCAAATTTGCAGGTCGACGTATATATATTCACCGAGCTATATTAATGTCATTAAATTCACAAAGATAAATCATTTTCGAGATATCCATCGAAACATAATACAAATCAAGAGTAATTGAATACACCCCACTCCATACATTCAAATCCCCTTCCTCCTATTATGCCTCTCTGATCCCGTAGACCTGCACGTTTCCATTGCCTGCATTTTCTTGAGAATTCACATAAAACTAACAAGTTTCTGAAACGATAACGTGAAAACCACCAGTATAATTTCTATCCAGCTAGGATAAAGCTCGACATAATTCGCTCGTGATATCAAAACGCCACAAAATCGATTCACATAGAACTTCTCCGTATTAGTTGAACTTAATACCAAAAGTTATGTTTATTCGTTTCCATCTTCAGTTCGTGTTCTGTCTACTCGTTCGTTAAAAAAAAGTCCAGCGAAAAATGGGCTGATCAAAAGGTACTTATAGCGGCAAAAGGGTGTGGAACATTGGAACAGAAATGGCCATAGAAAAGTCCGACCAAAGGTGCGGTCATTAATGACCGCCCCAAGTACGGTGAATTTGCCATGACCGAGGGCTACTGCCGCTACGCCACCCTCGATCTGACTGATCATTTTCAGCGCGTGTCATATTTCCGATATCCACCAATAACTGCAAAATCGCTCCAGCTTTTAATTAAATCGCATTTTTCAGCCCCATCTATAGAGACTGAGCAATACGATCCTACTTATTTTCTGTTCGCATAGGGTGAACAAAAATTATTTTAAAAATTTTGACTCGAGGGATGAATGAATTTAAAGAATTCATCCGCTAATTTGCCGCGCGACATTTTATGTGTTCACATTTTTGCTTTTGATCGAATAATCGCAGCGATGTAGCAAAAAATTTCAGAACGCAAATTGGGATGATAAAATATCAAATACCGAAATTGGTCAAAAATTCTTCCGTTATGAAATATTCGATAAAAATGCCGTTATTATTTTATCGTTTTTTTTATTTTTCCCTTTTTTCGACATGAAATCAATACAATTTCGACGAGAAAATTTTTGAGAGAAAAACGCTATGAAACTTCGGGGCAAGGGAATAGTATTCAGCTCGTTTGTCATTGTTTTTGCGCGATTCTTCGATCGCGAGAAATAACTTCGCAAATAGTAACCGAAAATGGATTACTTTGTTTACTCCTGTGTTTTGAAAATTGACAAAGTCTTAGTTATATTTACAATATTGTATGTGTTCTATTGAATTTATTTTACGCTTTTTCAGCTTTTAAATATATATAAAAAAACTTTGCAATTGTTAAAAATAATTATTAATTAATGATCATGTTATTAATAAGAAAATATAATATTAGCAATATTAACTATATATTATTACACATTAATAATATTATTATATAGTAATCAGTTGCACAGATTAAATTAGACATATCGGATACTGTGTGAGACAAATAGATACGTAAAGAATGATATCTATCTACAAAACTAATCATAATATAATTCAAAGATTAGTCATGTCATGAAAATCATATCTAAAGCTAATATGGTGCCCATCAAATATAACATATTATAGCAATTCTAATCAGAGTAATATCAATACCTGTGGAATTACGCGCACATACTGCGGTGTATCAAGTAACCACATCAAGATCAGAATCGGAATATATACTACGTAATGTTAATTTTTTAATAGACACGTGTTTCCTATTTCATTCAATTGGATGTTTTATCGAATATTCGTCAATAAGATAAAATAATGTTGTAATAGATCAACAATCAATATAAATTTTACTATAAAACTGTTATTTCGACATGAATAGTTTTAATATATGTAAAATTAATTTTCTCTTTTGTGATTTTCGTCTCAAAATAATTTGTTTAGTATTGTTAAGCAAGTGTGAATGCAATGCAGCATAATTCGAAAAACATTCCCGACATCAAAAATCCTTAACACGATCGACTCGACGAGCGGATTTAATTGAATCCGCTGTCGATGTCTCCTCGCCTCACGAGTGAACTTGCTCGAGTCTCAACCGGTGTCAATTCAGTAATACTCGATGGAGAAATATCTTCTCGATTTACAGAAGATTTCTGAAAGACGATTTAATGCCATTCGCCTAAAGGTCCTCGTTAATAACCGGATGGGCAAATAATGGGAACGTTCACTTATTCTTTTTGCACTAACTTCATCTCATGCCGGAAAAAGGCTCTTTCACTTCCTTTATCTTTATTCCGAACTTTGATCGTTGAGACAAATTATAACCGAATGTAGAAATGCATGTTGCGATTTTTATTTTTTGTCATTTGATAAAAAATAGCAGCATATCAAATTCATCGCCGAAAAAAAAAAGATATAGTCAATCAATATTTTCGTGATTTTGAATTATTTAAAAGTGGGACAATTTTCTTTAAAAAAGTCTACGAAACCACAAAGAACTTATTTAATACAAATTTATTTTATATAATGCAACTAAGTATTTTCTTTGATAAAATGCATTTATTCCTTTAAAAATATTTGTATCTCGTAATAATAAAATTTTATTTCAATTTGTCTCATATTTTTTAAACACGAAATTGATGAATATAATAAAGATTCATTTTTAAATTCATCATTTTTGTGTCTGTATCCAGTGGACAAACCAGTGTGAAATATAGTTTTTCCATCTATTTGCTTTGCGTCTTTTTGGATTGAAACGTATTCCGTAGAACAGCTTCTACATTCACTTCACGTTTTACATTCAATTTGTTCAAAATCGTGCACGGAAAACGTTTTGTCCTGATTTTTTTGTATAAGATATTAACAAAGTTTTCCATAAAAACATAGTAGTAAGATTGCTCTACTAAGTAGAATCTTTAGAAGTATTGTGCTTAATTGTCATATTTAATTTGCTTATAATATTTATATAATTAACGTCCTGAAATATATATTATTATTAACATGTACAGTTATATTGTTAAATCTGAAATAAATACAACTATAGCAATAAAATAAAATAAAATATTTTCGTATCTCTATAGAAGTTATTACTATTATATATGTAAATTATATATATAAATATATAAATTGTGTCCGTCTAATGTAATATATTACAACATGTAACTTAATGATATTTGATGACAAACATATTGTAAGCATTTAATATAAATAATATGCAATCAAATCATAAAAATAATTTTTTTAAAAAGATTTGTTACATTTGATTAAGTTCATAACAACACTTTTTATTTCTTTAAGCAAGCGTATAATAAAAAATAAAAATAATTTTCTTTGAATTGAAACAAGTAAAGACATCAGACTCATAAGTTCAAAAGAAAGAGGAGAACCAAAGGGTTGGGTTAGCAAGTGGCAGTGCAATCGTGGTCTAAATCGCAGTTTCAACCTCGTTTGGTTCTCGACTTCCCAATTTCACGTCAAATCCGTGAATCCCCGTATTGCAGTCTAAATTCAGATTAACCCTGGGAAATTGCAATAGAAAAAGTAAAAGAGAACGAGATAGAAGTGAAAAACAGAAAGAGAGAAATACATTAAGTAACGAAAAGGGATGTAACAAAAATGCGAGAAGAACACCTAGTTAAAAAAGTAGCGCAGGCAAAGAAGCAAAAAAAGCAGAAAAGTATTAAGTCGTAAGGAAAAGTTTTCGGGAGGAGGCCTCGTGCAAACGAAGTTCATGGTACATTTCCATTTTGTGCGGTAAATCAAAGGACTTAAAATTGGCAACGAGAACACTTAGACTAACCAAACTAAGGGAGATCAAGGAAAGCATTAGTTGCATTTGACGTTGAGCGTCAGCTGCAGCTGCACGTGTGAGAGTGCTGCAAAATGCCAACGACATCTTCTGCCACTACAAAATAACGCAATGCACCCGCTGTGGATGTTGTAGAACAAAATTTGACCTGTCAACGCGACATGTCGACAGCCGATTACGTGTGGCCAGAGTGTCGCAGGAATCACACTGTGTGTATGTTACGGGGTCTCGGCCGTAATGCACGGCCAAGACAATTATTTGGACGCCGCTCAATCTTACGATTAATGCCGACCAACTCGGTGACAAATGTTATTGTCAAAGCTTGTTTACCCTTCTTGGATAAGCAAATTCATTGCTAAATAAATAAAACGGTTTATTTCATGCTTTTCGTACTAAATTTGTATTTGGTTTTCTTATTCAGTTTGACTAATGATGTTTATTTAGATGTTTTCTTTACATAAATGAATCAGTAAAATAAAAAAAAAAACAAAATCAAAACACAAACTCAGAAACATAAATATAATAATAAAAGCAGAAAAATTATAATTACAAAAACAAAATAGAAACATACAATAAACTGAGAAATATAAAAATATTGCTAAACGTATTGTTAATATAAGATATTGATATTAATTAACTTGGTGAAATATATTAGGTAAGTTTACTTTACAATAAGTAAGTTTATTTAAGCAATTTGTTCTACAAAATTAATTAGTTGACTAATTGTCGTATAATAATCATCTCAAACAAGAGATTGACCATTATTGATTACCATAATTTGACCATTTGTTGGCCTTATTGTTTGATATTTATTAGAAGTTGACCTTAACTGGGATTGAAAATGTACTCAACTGTGTTATGTTTGTATTGGAACTGTAATTATGTTATATATTATCATATAATATTGATGTATTAATATAAAATACTCGTCCGGACACTGTACAAAAAAAATTGAAAAAAAGACGACGTTGGATGGACCAATTTTAAATTTGCGTTTTTTTATCTTCTTCAAGTCAATGATGGCAACAACATTGTATCAAATAAAATTTCAATTTTATTGTTTTTGTTTTTTTTTGTATGTTGAAAACTGGCATTTGTTTGTATCTGAAAAAAGACACGGTACTGATGGCCGCTCAAAAAAGGTTCGTTTTTATGTACTTGACCAGAGACACTACTGTGTCTTTTGATATAAATATTAGTAAAGATATTACACTAGCAGATATTAAATCTTATAAATATATACGTATAAAATTGCTATATCATTACACATTATAAATGTGTAATGATACAGTCAATAGTCATAGTCAATATTGAAGAAAGAAATATTATGATATATTAGAATATCAAAAAATGATTAATGTTTTATTCGATTAATAATATATTATAATATAATATTTAGACATTAAATTATGTACAACATAATAACTTGAGTCTTCTTAAATTCTATATATGAAAACATACTACCTCTTTCTAAAAATTTACACGTAACCAAATAATACAGGCATTTTTACTATTGAGATGGAATTCGATCTGTATAAGACAACAAACAAACAAAAATACTGTTTTTAACAAGAATTATTATGATGTAAACAAACATTTTTCTAGAAAAAAACAGTAATTTCTTTTGTTTGTTGTCTTATACAGATCGAATACAGTCTCAACAGTAAACATTCCTGTATTATTTGGCTACGTGTAAGAACATAATTATTATATAAGAAAAAAACTTAATAATAAAATGAATAACAATATAAAAAATATTAAAAAATAATAAAATACATTTTCTAAATATTTAAATTTATAGGTGATTGAAATACGAAAAGCTGCAATAAACATTTCATTTAATTGACATATTTGTAACAATGTTTAAGAACTAATAAATTTTTTGAGCACGCTTTAAATTGGAACATTATTCTTTTATAGTCATTTCATAACATCATATCGAATTTATTACCTCAGACATTATTATATAACACATAAGTATTTTGTCTCACATATTAAATTATACCGATGTTCTTCTATCAGAAAAATGCCAATTAAGATTTTATTAAAATTTTTAATTTATTGATCTGTAATACCGCAATGATTTATTTTCGTTTTTAATGAAACGTTAGAACTAATATAGAGTAAACTGAAATAAATATTCTGAAGGTACTTTTATATGCTATGTGTTATCGAATTAATTTAATTATAATTAAACTTTGAATATATAGTTGGATATAAACAGTTAAATCTATTCATATCAAAAAATATTCAACATTTCTATACAGAAAATGTTTATTTTTTTTATCCTTTGAAATTTTATTTGTCATAGAAATTGTATAAATCTCACATTCACGTGAAATACCATTTTTAATTTATTTATTCAAACGAATGTTATTATTATTTCCATCAATGGCTAATTGTATACCATAATTGAGTTGAATTACTAATTCATTATAATGTTACATGATTTAACAGTTGCATTTACTTTCTATTGTTAATTTGACTTAAACGTCATTAAAAAGCAAACCGAGATTACACCACTATTGTCAAAATGTGCTATCAATCGGAAAAGAAATTGCGGTGCGCAGTGTAAGTCGAAACAACAAGATTCCAATTACCCAACATCTTTGTTCAGAGATCAGGGGCCACGTTAGTTGCACATGACACTGTAACAGCAGCTGCGCTCAGTTTCGTCGGAGCTAGTTAAATACGAAGAGACGTTAAAGAAATCGCAACAAAAAGAGCGAACGCAAAAACTGTCGAGCATCCCGCTCGTTCTTTTTCTGCCTTTGCCATTTGGCCCTCCTCCTCTGGCCGTTTCTTAGCTTAGCGGATGACCCTCACATTTGCTCTGCGACATCGTTTCGCCGACGGTAATTTATATTCGCTCGTGCCACCGTCCAAAATTATGAGTCTCTGTCGCGATTATCCCTCTGTGCCTCCCCGTAAATATGGACATAACGATGTGCGCGGGCTTTTGAGAATATTTTCGCAACGTTGTAATTGAGTCCGAGGCAAAGAGCGGTGCGTGCGATGCTACTAAATTAACGAACGAAAACGGCCCGAGAGAGAATCGGCTTGAGAAAATGTCGCGAAGGACCACTTGTCAGGTCACCACAATCGTCCAATTAAAAGTGAATTACTAGCAAACGAAACGAGTGTTCTATTGGAAAACAAATGTATCTGCACAACATACTTTTCACACTTACATCTTTTGCTCATTATTCAAAGTTTATGGCTCAATTATACTGTTAATTGATATACTGCGTTGTAAATTGCACTTCAGATTAATGATTTAGATATTTTCATTAAAATTAATTCTACCATAAATGTTTGTTTTCATCTTTTTTAATATCCTTAGTATTTATTGTACACTTATAATTTTAACATTAAACTTTATAAATTGATATTTATATAGGAATATTTTACACTTATTTTGCTTTTTGTTCCAATTTTCCTTTTAAATTTATTGTTATTTTAAAATTAAAACAAAAATTTGCGATTCAGAAACAATAATTTGCATTTTATAGTAAAGGTGTTTTACATTATTTTGTATATCCAAGCCATTTTGATACACAAAGAATTTTGTTGTACCTTCTATTTTGAACAAAATACATATATTAATATATTAAACTAAAAGAACGAAGGAAGAATGCAACTGCGAAATAGTGGAATTTGTTTCATTTAAGAAAATGGTAGCAATGAGTTTAATAGATCTTCAATATCTATTTTTCAAGTGTACGTCCATGTCCTTTTTTGGCTTTGCAGCATTCTTGGAAGATGACAATTGATGTTTATGGCGAAAAGAAGCACAAAATTTCCAATGTGGGAAGCTATGTTCGAGTTTGATTGGAAAATTGTTATGATCCTTTTGTCCCGTTTATTATTTTTGCTTGAAGTATTGGCGAGTTGTTTTCTGTAGTTTCTCCGATGCCGGATTTTATCAGCTTTTCATGTGCTTTTATCCTCACAACGACGAAAGAAAGCCGTGGGATTTCGTTATTTCCCATAGAGACGACCACCCAGTGTTAGGAACAAGTTACCTACCAAAAGATTAAAAGCCACGCGTATCAAAGCGATATTAAATATAAAAGAAGCAGCGGTAAGAAAAACGGCGACATAATTTATTTTCTCGTCTGCCCTTTACGATGCCGTTTATTTCACTATGCGACGAAACAAATTTTTAACCGCTCAACACTTCGACCTCGCAACATCTAATTACATTCATCAACATTTACTCTTCACTTTATTTTATATTCAACAACATTTATAAATATATCACACATTTTTTAAAATAAATAGTTAACTTATATTTTACTTCTGTTAATTCTAATTTTTTAACACATTTTCAACTAAGACAATTTATTAATTTTCTATTCAAGAAATACCTTCAAAACAATCTAATTTAGAATTATGACGGATTTAATAATATTGGAAATATTTAATTTAGAATAATTCTCAATAAAAATATCAAAACAATTTATGTAACAAGTATAATTATCATTAAGCTGTCTATTTAAAAACATACGTTTCATTTATCTTTAATGAATTTCCGCCATTGAAGTAAACTGTGAAATTCTTTAAGATAGCGAATCTATCAGATGTGTCTTAAATGAACTAATTTAAAGAATGTGCAGAATCAACTATTTTCTCGAGAAGCACCAATTAATTGATCTAATCGCGTCGCTAACATCGCCGTGTCATTCCGCACGAGCAAGAAACAAGCACTCTCTGATGGGAGGGCATGTACACCGCGCATGCTTCAAAAATCGTGTTGAATGTACTGAATGGGTAGATGTAATCTATAGTACACAAATTCTTTATCACACAAAAGAAAAAGTTTGCAATTTTAGTACTATATTTTCATAGCACAAGTGAGCAGCATTTTTCATAAGGCAGATTAAAGTAAATGCAGCACAAATCGTTGCAAAAATAAAGACAAAAGACTTTTGATCAGAAAGAACAGAACAAAAGACAAGACATACGGAAAACTCCATTTTCTCAAATACGAAGTTCCGTTTTTGATTTTTCATTTTGAGACATAATATTAATACATGAAAAGACAAAAGTCTTTTGATCAGAAAAAACAGAACAAAAGACAAGACATACGGGAAATTCTATTTTCTCAAATACGAAGATTCTTTTTTGGCTTTTCATTTTGAGAAATAATTTTAATACATGATAAATAAATATCGAGAAAAACAGTAGCAGTATCTCTAGCAAAGTAAAAAAAAAACACTTTTTTTATAACATTTTTGATAAGAATACAACAAAATAATAATAAATAAATAAAAACTTATAGGAACCATATGGGAGACTTATAGGAAACTTATTAAAAATTTATAAGAGGCTTATGGACGGTTAATGAAAATAAATTAAAAACAATTAAAAAATTATAATTCATAATTTTTGAATTAGAATATTTTTATTAGAATGAAATAGAATATTGAGCTTTTTTCTGAATTCAGAAAAAAGTAAACTGATATAAACTGAAAAAAAAACAGAATAAAAAGCATAGTATATACTTTAATATATTATATATATACACACTCATGATATTACATATCAATTACATATTTTTCGTAATGTAATTTTTATTATGAAAGGCATCACGTAATACGGAGTTATTCTGTCAATAAAATCCATTGTTGACACGAACTTGGATAAATTTATGCAATTTCGTACTGCAATAGTACTAGAATGGCTTTCGTTCGTAGCTACGTGGCTTCGTTGTGCGCGGCAGAGCGCCAAGTAGATACGAACGAAAGCCGTTCTAGTAAATTTAGATACTGTACTTGACCATGTTAATTGACATGATTGCCTTATATTAGGAATAAGTTTAGTAATATTTTTATATTTCTCAGTTTATTATATGTTTTGGTTTTATTTTCATTATTATAATACACCAAATTTGGGAGTTTTCTACAGAAAAACAAATTATCACGTATGATGCCTCTATGTACATCACCATTTTTGATGTCTTTATTCTTTATTAAAACAAAGTTTACATTGAACTTTCAGTTGAGTCTTTCAGCGAATTATTAAACTCCTTTTAGATTCACTGTTGAAATTTGAGATTTCTTAAATTTAAAATTATTTTGTTTTTAAATGTTAATAATTTTAATTATGTTTACATAGTGTTAGAATAACTTTATTTCTAACTAATTAACTAATCAATAATCTAATCACAGTGATAAAAACAACTAATTCCTAATTAATTATTTTAACTTGTCTAGTGTATTGAATTTCTATATTTATATTTTAAATTAAATTGAGTGATTGAATTTTTGAAACATAAGATAATTCCATGAAACATTGCAAGATATGTTTGTAATTTTTAACATAGAAAAATTTGAATCATTAAAGTTGAGAAATTTAGCATGCAACATTCTAATAGAATTCTTAAGCACTTGCGGAGATATTATGACATTTAGTTTCCTTTGAGAATGCGCTTGGCGATGCCACACATAGAATACTAACAATGAGTTTAACTACGATTCCATTGACTAAATATTCATTAAATTTCGACTTCAATCCTACTTTGACTGCTCTAGGAAACTATAGGAGTCCTTGATTCTTTTGCAAGTCCGGTGAAATGAAATATTTGCAGAATTATGAAGAAGACAAGAAACTTCTCATATGATTCGCTGACAGGTTAAACAAAGACTCGACGAAATTATTAAGATAGATGTTGGAACCCTCTCATGTTTAAATATGAAAACGTAGTTCAAAATTGCAGTTATAAAACACTAAAACAAACTGTAAATAAATAGACTCAACTATTTAATAAACTTTTAGAAATTATCTTTTCCATTCATCTCGTATTTATTTAAATACTATTTCAGATCAATTTCACGAATTTACGCAAGTCACATCAAGGTTACACTAAGTCTTGTCAGTCATTTACGTTATGTGACACTTGTTCCAAAACTAATCTGTGTCATGAATTAAATGTAACATAACGTGTGTCATATCAGTTCTACTTTATTAACCTTTTAACAGCAATCAAAAATTTTTAACATACATATGAACAAATTCTAATATCATTTAATCAAAATCCTTAGCCAAATACACGTTTGGCATGCTACTTTCGAGTTTTCGAATATAAATATAATATTTCCCTTTTTTTGCTAATAAATACAATTTAAAGTTACGTAAATATCTATGTTGTAAATTAAAGAGTGATGGCGAAATATATAGACTTCAAAACCTTCACTTTCTAATTCCAAAAACGAACACTTTTGCTCCCTATAGGGAGCAAATTTATACTCTGCAATATTTACTATTTTTTATCCCTTTATATTAAATTTATTCTCTTAATCTCATCACTGACAGAACTCAGCAAAACAAGGAAAACCTTAAGCGTGCTTTGACACACTTTCTTCCTCATGTCGCTTCGTAATTGAAAAGGTTAATAATATCTGTTGTCGTTGATATTAAAACCATAGGAACAAAACGCGCGCGTTGTTTATTATTAATCCACGTAAACTCCAAAAAAGAAAATAAAGAATATCAAAGTTTGCGCAAAAGAATGACAGGAATCCGGCGTTCTGTCTGAAGTAAAGGCTTCGCATTGCCATAACACCTGACACCCCCAACGCAAACCGCCAACGTCGTCCTGAAGCTGGGCGAACCCCTTTCAGTTTACCCGGCGTGCAAAGAATGTTTAATATCAGATTTCATACAGTCGAGGCAGCGCACAGCCCCGGCACGTTAAAGCCGATATCAAACACGACGACAGCTTTGTTTCCTCGGGATAATCCGGTCGGGAATTTAGCTAGACGCATATACCCCCCCCCCCTCCTTCGTTGTCTACGCGTCGTCTACATGTAGTCTGAGCTCTCCCCGAAGCCCGACGAGACTCGCGCATGTTCTCAACGAAAAAGCTATATAAATGATGCGCGTGTATGTCGTGAAACTTTGTTTCGGGTTTTCTTATATATTTTTTTTCGACATCCTCTGTGTTTCTCTGCCGTCTCCTACCCCTTAATTTCTTCTATCTTCTTTCCTGTAACATTTCTTCCTTCGTTACTTTGCTAACATTCTCTCTTTATCTATGTCGAGTTGCTTTTTTGTCGCGTCAAGCGAGCGCTAAAAAGTTGACGATGCAACACGGACTTCTACTTCTTCTTGGGTACTTGTTCGACGACGAAGCGTAAAACAGTTGCGGACGCGTGTCACTGTGAGCTACCGAGACACGTGCGATTTTTATTGACAATGGCATCATGAGGAACGACAACTTGTCATTTCATAAGGCATGTCAGTTATTTTTAGCGATTAGTTAAGGATTTAATAGTGCACATGTGAAGGTATTGGGAAATAGACTTGAAAATAAATATGCAATACAAAATTTGTATCATAAGAAAGGATGTAATGAGAAATAACGATTTTTGTTACAAACACTTGAAATGCCTTTATGTATTTAAAGTTATTTATTTTAACTTATAGAAAATCAGGTATATTTGTAAATATGCAGAAACAATAGAACCGATTTTGAAATTTTTATTCAAAAGCATCATTTTATAATTGTATATATTTTTGCAATTTTTTATAAATATAAAATATAAAAAAACACATTTCTAATTTTATTAACTTTATATTAAATAAAATACTTTTATGAAAAAGAATGATATTCATTTTAGTGAGATAAAATTATGCCTGAAAATGTGGTATTTCTCATTCTTTTTTCAATTTTGTTGATATATGATGTTCACTATTGTTAGATGAATTGAGTTTTGGTTACATAAAAGGAAAATTAATTAGTAGAATTCGATGAAATGTTGCTTTCTAAAAATGGATTCTCTTGACTTTCAGAACGATCGCAAATATTTCTGTAATAATTTTCGCACCAAGAAACATTAGTTGTTAAATCCAGAAGTACCTCTTACAATAAATCCGAGCAGATGCTTTTCACAAGATGAATCGCAACTCATTTCTCTCTTACCAAACTAAGACCGCATTTATCTCGGTATCATTCAACAGTCAAGCAAAGTATTCGTACAATAAAACTCAACGTGTAGTTCTAAATGTCTATGAAAAATTCAACTTTACCGAAGAATTCATGGCATTTAATTTTTGAGATATTAAATATACAATAAAGAAATTAAAAATATAAAAATGCGAAAGTAATGTTATTGTATTCAAAAAATTCGAAAAATTCGAACAAATCTACATAGTTGCTACAAACCAATGTTGTTATTATTTTTAATGTCATATAGATATGAGCAATTACAAGTACATCTCAGGCTCTATCAGAATTTTGTATTAAGAGGTTCAAATTATTAGAGAAATTTGATGTGCCAGAGATAAAAAGGGTGACACGATTACAATGTCCAATTGTTCATGTTATATAAACTGTAAATGAGGAAATAATCTTTTTGCCGCTAAAGATAATCAATTTTTAGTATAATTGCATATATATTTATTTTTTATAAAATATAATTTAATATTTCCATAATCTACTGTCAAAGTGATATGCAAAATATTAACTTGATAAAGCTCAAAATTTAAGCCTGAAAATTTCATGAAACTGCGTTTCATGCGGTAACTGCACTGTAAAATCAAAAGTTGATATTCGCTTAACATTATTACTTAACTTTTTTATCTACAACGTTATTTTTTGTTCTTAAATGAAAGACACTTTTTTATTATAAAAATCAAAAAACTTAATTAAAATAGGTTATTATAACAGTATACATCATTGACTAATTTCAGATGTCGCACATGGAAACTTTACAACCGAGGGACCACCGACCACGGAGATCCCCGAGCAAAGTGACATTTTTGTTGAAAAGAACGGCTCATCTGAGGGTGAACTTCCAGTGTCAACTGCGAAACACGATGACCCAACTTATATGGCCGTCGTGATTGGAGTACTAACAGCGGTGATCCTTCTGTTGGCCGTTGCAATGTTTTTAATAGTCTCACGTCACCGGCAACGAAAGTGTTTCGCCAGTCCGTTGACTGGCAAAACTCCATCTCACCTGGGTTCCACATGTGCCACAGTGGAAAAAGGAGCGGCTCTTATGGCTTACACACTTGACGACGATGAAAGGTAATTTGTTCAAGTTTTTTCTCAAATGAAATACGTGATTAACATTTTACAACGCAAGGAAAAAACTATAAAACGCTGTAAAAGATACTTTATTCTTTTATACTTTCTTTAAAAAAATGACTTTTACGATGGAACGTTAAACTAGAATTAAATTAGTATATAATTATTCCAAAAATACATGAAAATTCATATATAAATACTAGTTGAAGCCCCGGCTTCGCCCGGGCGAAACCCTGTGACCCCCTCCCTATGACCGTATATGAGTCCTGACTAAATCCCTGGTTTCACCTGAGATACTTCTATGGATCCTCTAAGAGCACCATATGACCGCCCTATGAACCCCTCCTATTACCCCTATGATCTACATATGAATTCCTTATAGCATACCTATAACACCCCCTCCCCGGAAGTGATGAAACTATGACTTACAAATTTTTTTTCTCACCATCAAATACAGGTATCGTAAAAATATAAAGCCGACGACACTTCTGTGGACTAGGGCTATATTCTCTAGAATTTTTGACACTTGTTTCGATAAATGGGTGTCCTAATAAGGGCCAAAAATGACCCTGTTAAGACATCCATATTTTGAAATTTGGACAAAACATGTGTATAACGACTATCAAGAATTAAGGTATGGCTACGGCATGGTTACCTGGTCAACGCTCGGTGGGACAATTCACGTTCACCATGACGTGGCTAAGCTTGACCTTGATTGGGTTTTGCAGTGATATACCATTATACGAAATTTCGGTCAGGCCATATCAATGCCTGGCGTGACATAAGTGTAATAGGCGGATTCGATAATCAGGATGCCTGGTTGGAACCATTTTCGGCCTTATTAAGGCTATATTTGACCTTCTAATGACCATATTTGACTTTAATAAGGACACCCGAAATAGAAAAAAGCTTGACAAATATGGTCTTTATTGGGACCATATTTGTCCTCAATTGGACCATATTTGACTTATTTAAAACATTGTCTGCGAAGCTCTTGAGAACGTACGCACAACCTCGAAAATAAACTTTGTAACGTTTTGGTAAGGCCTAACAAAGCCCTGGCCAAAAGTCCCTTCGCCACCTAATTAATGTTCGCATAGAGAGAGAGAGACGGAAACAGAAGGTTAGGATCGCCAGTCCCAAGTGGGACAAAGATAACGGAATAACGATAACGATAAGACAAGCGATAGCGATAATGGGACGGAAAAATAGCGGACACTAATTG
>JABFPJ010000389.1:0-43376 GCA_022817425.1 Gryon sp. ZL-2020 | reverse complement strand
ATTCATAAAGTAATAATATTGTTTGTATTTGATAATAGTTAATATTTGACCACAATTTTATCAAATTGTGGTCAAATTTCAGTCATAAAATAATAATATTGTTGTTATAATATAATGACATTTGAATCAAATTGTTGTCACAAATAGGTCTAATTTTCATCACAAATTGATAAAATTTCAGTCACATTAACATCAAAAGTAGATAAAACTTAAGTCAAATTTCCATTAAAATTTGATAAAATTGTAGTCACATTTTCATATTAAATTAAGCAAATTTAGGTCACATTATTGTCGAAATATGATAACATTGTAGTCATCATATTGTGATAATAGGATTACAATTTAATCACAATTCAAATTCAATTCAAATGCAATTTAAATAATGAACGAATACTTTCATTAACAAGTTTATAAATTTAATTTACTTTATTTTTCATATTACTAGTACCAATAATGATGGTCAGTGAAAAATATTAAATACTTTACAATCGAGAAAAGTATCGACGTCCGAAGACATTTGCACTTGGAAAGCGTTACCGTAAAAGTAAAATATTTTTAACTGTTTAAATTTATATATATATATATAAATTTAAAAAAAATTTTGTCGATTATGATTATTTAATGATGATATTGTACCAGCATATCCCCGAATAACACATGTGAACATTCACGTTTTACTTTAAATTAACGTTAAGCACTGTCCGTATTTTTACGTTAAATTTACGTTAAACTTAACATAAAATTGTGTATGTTAACTGTTAGCATAAAGTTAATATACACCATAAACATAAAACTATCTATTATATGTATTTTATTAATCACTAAATAAAATACATTATTTACAAATTTACATTATATACAAATCTGTAGTTTCACTTAGTGTATACTGGAAAAAATAAACTACTGATCCAGTCCATTTTCAATACCGAATCGCTATTGTTGAGTAATACTGTCAACCAATGCTGTATTAGTCTGTTTTCAAGACTGATTTAGTATTTTTTGGTCTGATTGGTGGATAATACCGTTGTACCAATGCTGTTTCAGTGTTGGTAATACAATATTGGTGGACAAGACTGATTCTTAGTTTTATTTTTTCCAGTGTAGTCTTTCAATTAAATGCAGTGTTTTACTTCGTGTGTATAGAACATTAAGGTGATTCTTTAGCTGTATAAGAGCAAAAAGGATAGAGCTAACCCTGATAACGTAAAAAATTGATGTTAATAAAAAGCTAACATCCTCCAAATAAGAAACGTTCAAATAAAATATAATTAATAACTAATAACTTATAATTAATAAGTACATTATACTGCAATTCATTCATTGTAATTTATTATTTAATGATAGTAATTTCTTGTATTTGAATGAATTCATTTATTTGTAACAAAAAAATATAAAAAAGAATACAATTAATAAAATTTAAAAATTAATAATTTAATCGATGTTGCAGTTAAACTTTATGTTACCAGTCATTCATAAAATCATCAACAAAAAAGGAGTTTCATTTTGATCAATATAAATTGTTAACATAAAGTTTACGTACAGTTTGTTAAATTTTTACATAAATCTGTTAACGTTAAATTTACATAAAATTACGGACACTGGTTAACACAAATTTTATGTTAATGTGGTTATTAGGGTCTGTTTCATGTTGTATAAAATAATTACAAACAAAAAAGTAGTTATAAGATATAATTTATATATAAACGCATTAAAAATTGTCGCGATTGGGGATTCCTCGTTTTTTACTGTTAGTAATAGTTCTGTTGCTCCTCGGTTGCTTATCTTACCGGCGAAGTACAACAGAAGTTCTTGATTTAAGAAACAGTATTCAATAAAGTAGATTCCCATGTTACCGTCATCATCTCGAATGCGCAAGATGGCGCCATCATTTTGTCTCATCACGCAACATTCTATGTCCCTCCCTCTTCCAGACCTTCCATGTCGCCACAAATGACGTCATCGGTAGCCAATCAGCACTCTCCCGAATGACGCCATCCACCCATATACCCGCGTGACTCACTCGCTACCTCCAACTCCAACCTATTCGCAAAAACGTCTATCATATCCACAACCCAAAATCGCGCGCCGCTTCTCAGTCGACCAATCGTTGTCGCCAAACAAACAAACCTCCTTTTTTGACTTTTCTTTTTTAATCAAAATTTTTTTTTTTTGTAATTTTGTTACATTAAAAAAGCAAGAAAAAAGAGGGACAATTTTGGTGTTACTTTTTACACCAAAAAAGTGTAGTTGGCAGTACAGTACAACTAAAGTGACAATATGATTGTGTTATTTTTGTGACGTTTTGGATTTGTGGAAATTGTTTGTGATTTTGTGAAAAAAGCGTGGCCTTCGGATTATATAACGAAATTTGCCGAAGTGAGAGTGACTTTGACGAATAGACAAAGACAGATATATACATATATATATAGTTATATACATATATATATATAGATATATACATATATATATAGATATATATAGGAGAGTTGTTGGATTCTTGGAAATTATTACGTTCGATTAACGATAGGTGCGCCTTTTTTCTGTCTTTTTGTATGTGTCTCTTGTGTATGTATGTATAATATAACTGTGTTGGTTCATGCTTCTTTGTTCTGCCAAATGGTACGAGGTTTATTTCATTTTGCCTTCTCTTTCCCTCCACTACTTCAACAATGTTTTTTTTTCTTTTTTCATGATTTTTCAAATTATAAATATTATTTTTTTTAATTTTGTATATTTGTTTACTTCCTCTCCTCTCCTCTCTTTTTGCGATTCCCATTTCCTCCTTATTTTTTGAATTGACACTTATTAAATAATGTTTTTTAGTTATCACCCCCTTCCTACTATTTATTATTATACTATAATATTCCCTTCCACTCCTGTTCCCATATTTTTTATATTTTAAATATATTTTTTATTAATTAATCATTTTGAATACCCCCTTCGTCTACCATCATTTAAAATAATTCATATTACCCCGCATCTCCCCATCCCTCCACATGTCAGTTTTGTATTGTTTATTTTTTAAATTATCATTATTAATTATTGAATTTTATTTGATATAATATTTATCTTCTCCCGCTCGCTATTTTTATTACATTTTTTGTTTATGAATTTTTTCATTTGTTTGCTTGTTTGTTTTGCATGATAAAAATAGGCTCATCAATTTCGACAATTTACAACAAATGATGCAATTTTCTTATATACAAACAACTAACTTTTCTAACGATATTTCCTAGAATATTTTGTTTAATTTAAACGTTAATTTTCTTTAATTTTCCTTGTTTATTATTTGTTCTTTATTGTTGTTTTGTTTTCCTTTCCTTTTAATTTCATATTTATATCTTTGATTTTTAAGATTATATTAAATGACTTCGAATTTGCAACAATGACTTTTCATGTTTTTTTTCCGTTGTTGATTGTTGACTTGAAAGTGTCATTGTTGAGAAGTTTAACAACATCACACGAGTTTAATTCGCGGTTGATAATATTTTGAATAAATAAATGCAAAAAATGCATATATTTGTTACATATATACATGTATATATATGATCATTGCTTACATTGTTGTGATTGTTGACATTAATTATATTGTTATTATTACTTTTTTATTATTATATTTAAAGATGTTATTAATAATTAACAAATTTACAATATTAACAAATTAATAAAAATATTAAGAAATAATTTTTAAAAATATTTTTTTGTTATACATATTTATGTATTTCTTGACATTTTATTTTAAAAATGCTTCAACAAAACTGTATATAAAAAAATATCACATTGTTGCGATTGTTATTATGTATTATTGAATCGCAGATTATTAATGATCATTTTCTAAGTATCAATAAATTTTCAAGGCACCGACCTTCCAAGCCCATTTTGATTGTTTTTTTTTTCTTCTTTTTTTCTCTTTTCTCCTTTGTTTCGTTTTTCTCCTTCTCTTTCTCTTTCATGTTTACATAGCAAAATCAAATTATATATATATAATTAGATAGAAAAAAAAGGAAAAATAATGAATTATGTTTTTTCAAAAATATTTGTGTTTACTTTTTTTTGTCTTGTTTTTCCTGTAAAAAATGTGTTTATTTTCCAACTGAAAAATATTCTTGGATGTTCATTTAAATGAAAACAAAACAAATTTAAATACCTTTAATGATAAGAAGAAAAAACGGAATAAGAATAAGGAAAAAAGTGTTTACCTCCGTGTTTTAGTTCGTGTAAACACGTCATCGAGCGTTGGGTTTCCCCAAGGAATTCGGGTCACTTTCTTTTTCCTTCGAATCGAATCTGCCAAAATGCGTCAATGTAATTTTCTTATCTTGGGTGTTGTTTGTTTCGCAATTTTTGTGAATTATTGATTTTATTTTGCTTTTTTGGTGAATTAAAAGATTTTGAAAAAAACAAAATACGTTCTATGTTCTGTATATCTGTAAAATGTTACAATTTTGTTAACTTTAATTTGTATTGTTTTTTATCAATGTTTTGATTTGAATATTAAATATATCTAATGAATTAAGTGTGCAATTAAGTAAAGATTGATAAGAACTTTTGTTGATAAGAATAACTTGACTTTATTTTTTTAACTTTATAAATGTAGCGGACTTTAAAAACCGCGCGAATTATAATTACTGGGTGGGGCATAATTTTGAAAATGTAAAGAGTCAATTTTTTAATCAGTTATAATTGCGGTTCAATAAAAGAAAGATAGTAACGAATCTCAGGATAGTAAGAAGATACTTTTTTAAAGAAACACTGTAATCATTTTGACAAATTGATGATTATAGACTACTTATAATATAATAGACTTTAAGCTCATACTTATTTATTAAACCCGTACAAAATAACTATTTAAGTTTATGACGCCATAAACTGAATTTCAAGTTCCATTTTTGTTTGACCTCGTCTTAATACCCAAAAAGAACTTAAAGTAAAAACAATAGACGAGAAATGGAATCGTTTCCAAAAAAGAAGATTATCTTATCAGCTTTTTTTAGGTTATTTGGCAGCGATGTTTATAATCGATTATACGCCATTACTATATTTACTTAGTATTAATGACTTCCATATTTAATTCGTCACGTCAGACGAAGAAAAGGACATTTCAAATTTGTATATGTATTTTAACTTTGAAAAATTTTAAATGTCCTTTTCTTCGTCTGAGGCGTCGGATTGTAATTAACATTTTTATTTTAAATTTTCTGCTTGGTAGTTTATCATGACTCTTCTTCTTATCATGTCTGTACCGCAATGAGTGTGAAGTTGTTAATAATGTCTCTAACAAAACTGGTCTACCGAAATGATATATAATTTAATATGGACGATCACGTTGATTTGATATTGATTCAATATTGCAGAAATATTCAATTAAAATATCGAATCGATGTGCGAATATCCCTTTAGTTGATATTGAACCGATGTTCCCTTGTTTAAGTTGCATAGAAGATCATGTAAATTCATTATTGAAATTTCAATTATGAAAAAAACAATAATGAATCTTTATGAAATGTCATTATTTTGAAAGAATATAATTATGAATTCCTATAAAATTTAATGAATTGTATAATTTATAGGTTTTCATAAGTATATTTTTAGACAATTTTGAATGTTTATAAAGATTCATTATTGTTTTTTTTTCATAATTGAAATATCAATAATGATTTTCTATGATCTTCTATGCAACTTAAACGAGAGTTAACAATGTAAAAGCGAATCAAGCTTAATAAATTTTATATATAGTATTTGTTCAATATCAACAATGATATATTAAATTTAGGCTTATATAATATTGTTATAAGGGAATGTCCATAAAAGACGTTCGTATATTATGATTCTTATCTTTGTTTATTTTATTCAAAATTATATATTTTCATTTTCCTTTCTGTCATTTCAACATAAAATCATTATTATTTCAATGTGTCACGTGTGTCAAGTATTGATATATAAATATTGAATTAATGCCGAAATAATATTTAATCTCTCATTCCACAAAAGTATATCATCAATATTTAACATATTTTTAAATAATATATATTTTATGTTGAAATGACAATATTTCAACACTATGGTAATAATTTAATATATCATTTTTGATATAGAACAAATACTATATATAAAATACATCAAGCTTGATTTGATGTTGCATTTCTGCAATATTGAATTAATATAAAATCAATGTTATTGTCAATATTGAATCAATATCATTTCGATAGATCAGTTTTGTTAGAGGTGTTACTATTGGCACCACCTGGTGGTGCTAATAGTAATTTAAGTAATAACTCTTGGCTTCTTTGTAAATTTGGCGAATATGAAAATCTGAGAGAGCAAGAATTCGGAAGCGTTACAGAATGTTGAATCCTCCATATTTATTTTGAAACATTCTATTAACTAATAAAATTGATTATTAGCTTACACACAAAAAAAAAACTCAAAAATGTATAAATTGCAGGTGTCTTCGCCAATGGTGCGCACCCCCACAATGGACTCTTTTTATGACGACTCCTCCTCTTCCTACACCCCCACCACCACCACCCGTGAGAGCCTTAAACGCAACCTCACGCTCGACCTGAACCAGCGTTCCGCATCCAACCCGACAAAAAAACCTAAACTTAATCCCCTGCAACTCCGTGAGTCGATATCTCTCTGCAGTCCCGCCATCCTAACCTCGCCAGACCTCCAAAAAATTGCCACACCGGATTTGGAGAAACTCCTATTGGCGCAGCAGGACGGACTGATGACGTCGATCTCCACGCCGACGACGCAAATTTTGTTTCCGAAGGTGGTTACGGAGGCACAGGAGTTGTATGCACGGGGCTTCGTGGATGCTCTAAATGAATTGCACCATTCGGACAGTTCGCAGGAGCCGGGAGGGGCGGGAATGGCGACTTACACCACACTGGAGCCGGCAGGCAGTGTGCATAATGTGGACGGGGGACTGTCGCAGGTGAGTGACAATATTTGCATGTGTTTTGAAATTATAATTGAGTGTAAACAATGTTGTTAATATTGTTAATATTAACAATATTATTAATATTATTATTGTCAATATTCAATATTTGGTATTCAATATTAATTATTAATATTGATTATTGTCAATATTAATTGTTAATATTGTCGACACTCAATATTATTTATGTTAAACATTGACAATACAATCAATATTAGCCATCATTAATATTGAACAAAATATAGGCTCAATACTGTTAATATTGAATATTGTTTATATTCAGAATTTATATATTATATTAATAAACCTATGTTATGTAATATAATATAAAAATATAGTGTTCAATATTATCGTTTCAGTGTATGAACACTCAGTATTATCAATATACTCAATATCAAAATTATTATTATTTTCTGTGTTGATTAAATTCAATATTGTCTATATCGTGCATGTGTAATATTTTAGTTATTCCATATTGTAAATATTCTCAATCTTGAATTTCGTTAATATTGTCAACTTTTAAAAAATTCTAAAATATTGTATTAATAAATATTGATTCATAAATATTAACTTGTGGTGATACAAAACTGTCTCACCAATAATGAATATTAAATATTAAATCATTCATGCTGACTATTGATTTTATTGACTCTTCAATATTAACTTATACTCTATTATCATTACTATTAAATATTAAATACATGAAATTTTTAAATATTGTTTTATTAATATTGATTTGTGAACACTGAAGTTATAAATTGACTATTATATATATTGAAATTGATTAATTTATTAATATTTACTATTCAAAATTAAAATTCAATATTGGCAGGTCAATATTGACTATTGAATTCATATTGACTCATCAATATCGACTATTGAAAATTAATTCATTAATATTGACTATTGAATATGGAAAATATCATTAATTCTTAAATAGTAAATTAGATATTGCTTCATTAACATTGACTATTAAATATTGGAATGTAATATTGATACAGTATTGATTATTGAACATTGAAAATGAATATTGAATATTACAATATATAATTTAAATTCGGTGGCGTCACCGAATAATCCAAAGCAATAATTTAATTTTGGTCGAATTATTTGCAGGGTCTAGTGATAGTGAAAGACGAGCCTCAAACCGTACCTTCGATGTCGTCCACGCCACCCATGTCGCCTATCGACATGGAATCCCAGGAGCGCATTAAGCTCGAACGCAAGCGTCAGCGCAATCGTCTTGCCGCCTCGAAATGTCGCAAACGTAAGCTCGAGCGCATTTCCAAACTCGAAGATAAAGTCAAGACACTCAAAGGTGAGAACAGCGAACTCAGTGCCGTCGTTCATCGACTCAAGGAACACGTTTGTCGATTGAAGGAACAAGTCATGGATCACGTTCACTCAGGATGTCAAATTATGCCGATTACCAATAATTTTTGCTGATTAAAGAAAAAAAAAATTTTTTTTTTTTTTTCAAAAAAATTGCGATGTTTGTTTTTACAAAAAAACAGAAGGAATAGACTTTTCAGCTCGAGGGCAGAAAAGTAAATCTTGTATTACAAGATTTACCAGACGAAAAATTATACTTGTCTATCCTAAAATAGGACAGAAATGTCATTTTTCGATCTCGGTCCTTAAATTGAAGAAAATTCAATCTTTTAACTTGAAGGTGGAAAAGTTTATTTTAAAAATCAGGGTGAAACATCGCTAAAAAAGTCAACGTTTGTAACTTTCGAACTGAAAAATAAACTTTCAGCCTGGAGTCAAAAAAGTTTGCTTTTCTAATTTCAGGACCGAAAAATAAACTTTTCTGCTCTGAAATGAAAAATGCAATTCTTTAAATGTTAAAGCTAAAAAATGAACTTTTCTGACCTTAGGACCGAAAAGTGAACTTTTTTTCTGCATTTCAATTTTGCGCACAAAAAGGAATGAATGTTTAAGTTTGTGTGTGAATGAATATTTTTGAGTGAATTTGAGTGAATGACGAAAAAAGAGAAAAATTCAAAGCACCTCTTCCAAAGAATGTTTTCTCAGGTTAAAATAGTAAATGAACTGTGAACGGAGGAAGCGTATAATATTTATTTTCTGCGTATTTTTGAAAATATTGAAATAATATTGCGGGTGCGAAATATAGAATGTGGATATATTCAGATTTGCAATAATTAATGAATAAAAATGATTATTCTTTGTTTAATGTTGATTATTAAATGAGCAATAGGGAATATTGAAAAGCCAATATTTCGTAATTTAATCATTAATATTCAATATTTACTATTTAGTTAATTCAATACAATTGAAAAAATGTATTAAAAAAATGCAATTATAGAAATATTTTTCAATGGATAACTAATGTTAGAATATTAACTTTTGAAATTTTAAATATTGAATATTAATTTCAGAGAATCAAATAATTGTAAAAAACCAACATCGCTATTTTCCATCAGAAAAAAAGAAAAATCATACATTTTTTGTCTCGTTTTTACAATGAGAATTGTAAATATCGCAATTTGTGACTACTTTGTATTTCTTCGTTATTAAAAAAACAACAATTTATAATTTTTTTATAAAGTTTTATACTATATATACATATATAAATAAATATAAACAATTATAAACATTAACATAAATATTGTATTTTGATTTTGCAAAATATATATATACATATATATAAATATACATATATACATATTTTCAGTTCATATATATATATATATATATTTATATATATAATTATACAATTTCAAAGCTTGAATTAACTGCTGCCATTTTTATTTTTACAAGTAATAATTACAATTAAAAATAGTAATAATCACTTAACTAATAATAAAATACAATTATTTATTGTAAGATTGAAATTTCGAAGACATCGATTTTATGACTTTGTGACAATTCTAAACAACAACTGAAAATGCTTTTAGGATTGTAAGATTTTAGGATTTAAGATTTTAGAATAAAATATTTAATGAATAGAAAAGTAAAAAAAAGAAAACAAAATATTGTCTATTTTTCGAGAAAAAGTTGAATATAGTGGAAAGTTTGAATATTTTTTGGATCGACAGTATTTTAATTGATCAAAATATTTATTGTAATTTTTTTTAAACACGCAAAGTTGTATAACTAAGTGTGCAATACGAGTGCAAGAAACTGTAATTCTTCTAGTCTAGGGCTGTACAATTAATTTACAATTAATTTTCAAAAAATTAATTATTTAATTGTGAAGCCCTACTCTGGTTCTTTGACGGATTTACGTTTATATTTGTATTTAAACATTGGATCATATTGTTAGATTTTATAGATTGAAATATTTTAAAATCCATTAATTTATACAATTATTTACATTTTTCACAATTTATGATTAACTTTTGAACAATTTTGGTCCTAATAGAAAAACGCAGTTTTATAAACATTTTCCCCGTAAATCCGTCACGAAAATCATTCTTCGTAATTTTACGAATCATCCAACAATAGTCATTTTTATAAATCAACCAACTTTATCTTCAAGTCATTTTGTTATATACATACATACAAAGTCAAAAAAGTTATTTAAAATACAAAATATAAATTTTTTCTGATTTTGTTATTTCTGTTAAAAAATATATTTTAAAATAATAAAAAATATATGAGAAAAAATTGCCTTGCTATTAAAAATAACTACAAATTTTTAAATGCAAAATGACAAAAGTGCGCTTTTATATTTTACAATCAATATTGTAATATTTAATATATATATATAAATGCAGAAAATATTTTGAAAAAGTGCATTTAAGGACAATTTTTGTCAATTAATGCGACATAATCACGAACAAAATTTTTTGTATTTAAAAATATTTTTTAAAAATAAAAAGAAGCAATTGAATGAAAATTATCTCAAACAAATGTTCTGTCTGAATTAAAAAAAGCAGAAATTAGAAAAACGTATTTTATTTAATTAAAAAAATTTGTTTGTGATTATTTTCGCAAAATAAGTACGAAATGCACAAACATTGAAAGTAAAGAAATGTGATTTAGTGGATAAGTTACTAATAAAAATATAAAAAGAAGACATAATAGTGTCGAATAATATATATTTTATTGTTAAAAACAAAAATAAATTTAAAAAAGGCAAGCTGACGAATTTATTGATCAAAACAATTATATAATAATTATATTTACATATACATATACAATTTTTGTAATTTAAACGTTTTTTATTCGCAGCTTGAAATGTAATTGTAAGAATAAAGCATAAAAATAATAACACAAATGCAAAAAGAAAGAAAATAAATAATTAAAAGTAATTAAAATTAGTAAAAGAATGTTTATAAGTAAAGTTTAAGAACGTAATGTATATTTGCGAGAATGTGTAGATTATTTTCATAATTTTATTTTTGAATAAAATATGATATATGTCAATAAAACAGATATATAACTTAAACATTTTGGGGTTTTTATTATTTTAATAATTACAGTTTTCCATTTTTTTTTATCCTCATATATGTATATATATATACAAACATACATTTTTTTTAAATAAATTTTTTCAAATAAAAACTATTTTCGTAAAATAAGCATTTTTGGAATTAATAATTTAAACTTAAGTACAATTTTGAGTTTTCCCGCTAACAGCTACCATATTGAATGACGTAACAATCAAAGCCAATGGTGTTAATCCACACTCAGTAATTTTGGACTTCAGTCAATTTTTTAAAATAATAAAATACATCATGAAAAATATTGATGAAAAAATAATTATGATGTGATTTTACACATTCCAACGAAATAATACCAAAAAAAAAAAATAAAAATTGCCTTATATTTTTTTGTATATAAATAATATTTTACAGTGAATAATGATGTGTTCATTAACGAGGAACTTTTTTATATGTATTTCTGTTTTAACTTTAATGTTCGGTTTTGTTTTTGCCGGCCCAGAGGAAAAGGAAGGAGTCAAATTTGCGAATAAATGCGAAGGTACACAATTAATAAAATTAGTCTTTTACTTTTATATTACTATTTCTATAGTATTAAATTTAACCTTAAAACATGATTTGTTTATAAACAGAAGAAAGATATTTAAAAATATATTATTAATATTAGAAATATAAATAATATATATATTTTATTTTTATGTCTATATATATATATATAAATTTAAAAATTGTATTTAATAAAAATCAGTTTTTTAATTTTTTTAGTTTGCAAAGTAGTGGCAACAGAATTGGAAGCTCGACTTGACGAAACTGGTAAAAAACGAGAATTTTTGGAAATTGGATATGCCGTCGAAGATGTTGTGCCAGTGAAAAAAATTGAATATAAAAAATCGTAATTTCCAAATAATACGCAATTTTTTTTAATTCAATTTTAATAAATTACTTTTTTATAATAACAAATTGATTTTATAATACTTGAACTTAATCGATTTAATTTTTTAGGGAAGTAAGACTGATTGAATCATTGGAAAATGTATGTGAAAAAATTTTGGAATATAATATTCACAAGGAACGAAGTGATAGCAATAGATTTTCCAAAGGAATGAGTCAAACTTTCAAAACTTTGCATGGGCTTGTGTAAGTCTCTTTTAAAAATTATATATAAAAATTATATATATATATATTATTTTTTAAATTGTTATACATCAATTATGAATATTTTTAATATGAACAAATTAAAATATTGTTTAAATTCCCTAAAAACAAGATTTGCAAAATTCAGAAAATATTCTGCTATTCAAATATATCGAAATATATATAAGAAAATATTATATTTCATATAATTAGAAAATGAATTTTCAAAGACACCCATTTGCCATGCTTTTCCAGTTTTCAGTTCCGCAATGTCCCAAAAGTTATTTAAAATTTTCAATAACTTGACAATTTCGATCTAAGTTGTCTGACAATTTTTCGAAAAGTAAATAAATCTTCGAAAAATCTTCAAATTAAATCTTCTCTTCTTACAATCCACTTAACATAATTTAAAAAAAAAAAAAATGAAGTTAATATTTGAAAACAGTTTATGTATATTTATTTAAATTAAAATAAAATAATTTTTATTTACCCATAGAAATAAAGGAGTAAAAGTTGATCTTGGAATTCCTTACGAACTCTGGGATTCGCCCTCGGTGGAAATTACAACTCTAAAAACCCAATGTGAAAACTTGGTGGAAAACTATGAAAGTGATATCGAAACTTGGTATTATAATTTGCAAGATAAAGTTCCTTTAACTGAGTAAGTAATTATTAAAAAACATATACGAAATATTTTCTAATTACTTTCTATAATTTTTTCAAATTGTAATGATTGTTTCAGTTACTTATGCAAGGATCGTGTTCTAAAGCCCGACGAAATTTCCTGTCTGAAGGAAAAAGGCGATGTTGGAACTAAAACCAAAAAAGACAAAAACAAAAGTAAATCAGGCACAAATAATCGTAAATCCAACAAAAAAGAAAATCCATCGAGGAATGAATTATAATTGTAAAAAACTCCAGAAACAAGAAAAGTGTCTTTTTCGTCACATATGCTCGCAAAGTCAGATTTTGCTCCCTTGAGAGCAAAACACATCCTTCGGGAGTAAAATTCCATTTTACTCCCTCAAATCCAGGAAGCAAAATTTAACTTGTACTTGCATTTGTAACGAAAAATAACGTTTGCACCGCGGGAAGCAAAACAACATTTTGCTCTCTTGGTGAATAATATACTATAAACAAAATACATTTTTTATAAATATTTGTACAAAATAAAAACCAAAAAGGTGAAATAAATCTTTTACTCAAGGAGATGAGTTCAATTTCATACATATTCAGTTAAGTTTTGTCAAGAACAACTCAAAATGAAAACATTTTCATTTTGTCATATTTTTTATTTTAATCCTCTAATTGGATTGGACACAATTCACTTATTCTGATTCTGCTTCCAAATCCTGTGCGGAACCCAAATCCTTTTGCCTCTGAGTTCACTCATGCGCAGATGTTCCTCCTTAAAATCCTGATGTTCGTCTCGATACAATCCGTAATTCCTCAGATGGTGCATTAGATAACATGTTTCCCTAAGTCTCGGGTAATATTCAACGATTTCCGGTCTTTTATGGATGGGTTTTTCGCTGAGCATTTGCACGACCTTGGAGGACTTGAAGGTCATGGGACGCGTAACTTCACCGAAAATTTTGTTGCTGAGACGATTCATGCGCGTAGCATAGGGCGTAGATGCTTTGGAAAGGTCCGCATATTTGTTCATTTTGGTCACTAAAAAATGATACATTTTAGAAAAAATTAATAATAAATATTTATTTTCAAGTAAAATAAAAAAATAAACTTTTATAGGTGAATATAAAATAAAAATATTAAATTTGATATTCTTAAAAAATATTTTTTATTAATTAAATTAAAAAATGTACTATAAAAATGTTTGTAATAAAAACATAATATAACCTTACTTTTCAGAAACGTTTTATATGCACCCGCCATAATGATGTCAATTTAGTATTTTTCTCCGAACAAATCTGTTCTTTTAATATATCAACAATCAGTCAATCAATCAATAAATAATATAAATCTTTTATTACTTTTTCCTCATCTTTGACTCTTTAATTTCCTAACCTCAAAATCGTTCTGTTTATTATTTCATATTTTCGCAAAGTTATATCACAAAACCAACGAAAGATGGCATCGAATTACCGCCATTTTTCAAAATGTTCAACCATTTTTATCAAGTTTTACAAGCAGTAATAAAAAAATAATTGTTCAAATTAAGAGCAACAATGAAATTAAAAAAAAATTATTAAGCACAAGATCAACTGAGGGTCAAAAATAACAAATAAACAAATTGCATTGTTGCAAAATAAATTATGCTTTTTGATTGGTCAGATTTTTGTTAAAAAAAGGCGGACGTTTTGAATATTCATTTTATTTTTTTGCGAGTAAGAATACATTTTAACAAAATAATACATTAAAATGAATAACAATGAAATGAAAAAATATTCACAAGTCAAGGTCATTTGAAGGTCAAATGAGTCAGCTGAGATATTTTGATTGATGGAAACCGAAGGATGGTTGGTGATTGGTTGGATTTTGTCGCCATCGGAATTGGATTGATTTTTGCGTGGAGTGCCGAGTGCGCACGAGCGCAACCGAAGTCGGTTCAATTTGCCTGTCACCGTGGTTGTGTCCGTGTCGTCGTTTTCATTGTTGTTCTCCCCTTTTCGTCTAAACATGTAAACACGAGAAACCCGATAAAAAAAACAAAGTCTCGATTCGCAAAAACATCGTCGCATTTCGAGAGAGGAAATAAAGTAAAGTTCGGTTAGTGAAACATGTCTGAGATCCGCAAACGAATCGTCGATGACAGTAACGTCGCGCGAGACGTCAATGAGACTCAGGTATTGTCATTGTTGATGTTATTTTTTTTTCTTTTTTACTTTTTAAATTTTTGTTTACTACTTTTGGTCGAGTTTAATCGTTTCAGTCAACGTTGCTAATTTTAATAATTTTCATACAAAATGCTAATTTTTTACTAAATTTTACTAAATTTAGCAATATTTACTAAAATTAGTAAAGTTTAATAAATTAAACAAAATTAGCAATTTTTATTACAAATTAATCATATTCGAAATTTTATTGTTACTATTTTTTTATTATCGCATTGCTAATTTAGGCAAATTTGCTAGATTTTGTCAAACTTGCTAATTTTATTCAAATTTGGTAATTTTACTATTTTTGTTAATTTTACTAAAAACTGTTATATTTATTAAAAACATTACTGCTTTTACAAAATTTAGTAAAAAATACTAATTTTATTAAAAATTGTTTAGTTTAGTAATTTTATTACAAATTGTCAATCCTAATAAACATTACTATTTTTATCATTTTTGGTATTTTTTCAGAAGGAAGACATCGAGTCGGAAGACGATGCGAAGCTGGATGTGGACGAGTTGGCGAAGACATTGCCGCAAGGCACGAATCACACGCCTGATATCTTGGGCAATGTTCTTTCCGGCTTACCCGATCGGTACGAAAAAGCTAAAACAATAGTCGGATTTTATGTATTATGTATGGATTTACAGGATTTCCAGTGGCTTAAGAAAAAATTGAGCAAACAATGAACAAAACTGACAAAATTAAGATAACTAAAAAATTCGAAAAAGTCAAGAAAACTAACAAAAATGACAAAACCAAGAAAAATAACGAAAATTTAAAAAATGTAAAAAAACTAAAAAATTACAAAAAATGAAACTAACAAAAATGACAAAACCAAGAAAAATAACGAAAATTTAAAAAATGTAAAAAAACTAAAAAATTACAAAAAATGAAACTAACAAAAATAAAAAAAAAAATAGGAAAACAAGGAACATTTAATTTCATATAAATGTTTA
The DNA here is from genome assembly GCA_022817425.1 of Gryon sp. ZL-2020. NCBI lineage: Eukaryota > Metazoa > Arthropoda > Insecta > Hymenoptera > Scelionidae > Gryon > Gryon sp. ZL-2020. The sequence continues at coordinate 27,087 of JABFPJ010000389.1, read as the reverse complement.
TGAATAAATGCAATCATAAAAACTAACATCAAAATTGATTTGGAATACTAAGTATCGAGTTGTTGATTGCATAAGTGACGTTAATAACGACTGTCAGTTCTTTAATAATTGACAACAATTTTTCAACGCTTCGAGAAATCTTTGACTGCATTACTTTATCATTTATCTTAATTGCAATAGTTATCATTCAGATAATAAACACATTAACTTTTGTCATTTCTTATTTATTTTTCTGATCAATTATTATCAATTATTAAACAACAGATAACTTTAAACAATGAAATCTGAAAATTTATTTATACAAAAAATGGAATTTTCAGCTGGAAAAACTGGGTTATTCGTGGTATCTTCACCTGGCTAATGATTGGTGGATTTTGTCTGATTATTTATGGCGGACCTTTGGCACTTATGGCGACGGTATGCAAAATAAACAAAATTAAATATTTGTTTTATGGTTTGAAAAAAAAAATGAATGGATTAATATTTTTATGTTCATTTTTGTAGACTCTAATTGTGCAAGTGAAATGCTTTGAAGAAATCATCAACATCGGCTATGCGGTGTACCGAATCCACGGGTTGCCGTGGTTTCGGTCCTTGTCCTGGTACTTTCTCATCACTTCCAATTACTTCTTCTATGGCGAAAACTTAATGGACTATTTCGCTGTTGTCATCAATCAGACGGTAAAAACCATTTGAAAATCTAAAAATAGAAGAAAAAAAGGATTTAGCTGATTTTGCTAATTTTATCAAAAGTCGCTAATTTTACTACTTTTAGTAAAAACGGCTAATTTTGCTAATTTTAGTTAAAACTGCTAATCTTACGAATTTTGTACAAATTTAGTCTACACTACAACTAATATTAGCAATATAAGAAGATTGAGTTTCTGCGAGAGAAAAGTTTGTCATTGAAAATTGAGTGTATTTGTACGGCATTCACTTGTCAGATTGAATAATAACACGAAGGGAAGACTTATTTCAATAAACTTGGACACAAAAGACACAAAATCAATAATTGCAGTAATGCCATTTGGGTGTTAATTTATATACATATGTATAGATGAAAATGATGCCGTCAATGAAGCGACACTATGCGATAATAAGTTATTCTATATATGGATCAGGAAGGCGTCGATTGAAGCGCCATCTTATGAAAACAAAAAATTATAGCAAATAAGTTGTAAAATTATGAATTATTATATAGATTAGTTAAATGATTTGCTAATTAACAATTGCATCATGAAAGTTTAATTACCGAACTAACTAAAGTAGCAACTAAACTTAATATAATTATTTAATATAATATTTACTTAGTTTAGTAAGTTACTTGACTAATCAAATTACTTTTATTAATGATAGTTACTAAATTAGTTGATTATAATTAAATCAAAATTAATAACTATTTATTTTGAATTGATTATTGATTATTAATTTTGCAGGAATATTTGCGAGTTCTCGTGACTTATCATCGCTTCATTTCTTTCTGTCTTTACATCGTGGGATTCGTTTGGTTCGTGCTCTCGCTGGTCAAGAAGTATTACATGAAACAGTTTTCCCTCTTCGCGTGGACACACGTTGCTCTGCTTATTGTTGTGACGCAAAGTTACCTTATTATACAGAATATCTTCGAGGGTTTAATATGGTAATAATTGTTAAGATTTTGTTAATATTCAAATTAAGATATATAGATTTTAAAAGAGAAACATAATTAAATAATGAACATGATTATTTTAGGTTCATCGTACCAGTAAGCATGATCGTGATAAACGACGTGATGGCTTACGTCTTCGGGTTCTTCTTTGGGCGCACGCCGCTCATCAAGTTATCACCCAAAAAGACTTGGGAGGGTTTCATTGGTGGCGGAATTTCCACCGTCGCTTTTGGTTTAGTTGTAAGTTATCGACTAATGATGATGATAATAACAAGAATAATGATATAGTGATGACAAAGTTTTAATGATAAAGAATGATGAAAATGATGAAGATTGTCTATTTTTTATTAATATAAATTTATATATAATTATTTGATATTAAATATTATTATATTAGATTAATATATAATTATTCTTATGATGATGATAATAATGAAAATAATAAATTGCAGATATCGTACATTATGTGCCAATACCGGTACTTCGTATGTCCTATTCAGTACAGCGAGGTTCTGGGAAGAATGACGATGGACTGCGAACCCTCGAGTCTCTTCCGACCGCAGGAGTACACGTTACCCCAGAGTTTACAGACATTTACGAAAATGGTATGAAAAATGGAGATTACGATTATTATGATTACAGTTGATTAGAGTTATTCGAATTTTCAGTCATTTTAGTTAGTTATTTTAGTTAGAAAAAATATTAAAAAATGTTCCTTCGTTCTTTTAGTTAGTCATTTTGGTTATTTTAGGTAGTAACTTTAGTTACTATATAGATAATATATAGTAAAAGTATAGTATAGTTGATAACTTTAGAAACTATAATTAGTAAGTTGGGTAAATATAGTATCTTTAACACTTCTGGAGAATAACTTGGATAATTTTAGTAACTTTAGTTTTTAAAATAAGTTACTTTGCTTAATAACTATAGTTTTCAAATTAAGTTTTTTTACTAATTTTGCTTTACTTATTTTGCTTAACTTTACTTATTTTTAGTTACTTATTTTATCAATTATTAAAGAGCTTATATATTAGTGAATTTAATTTGAAAATTCTGGTACTTTACTTTATTTAGTGACTTTGGTAACATTAGATAAATCTATTGAAAGATACAAAACTTTTTTTCGTGAATTTAGTTCAACTGGAAAACGACGATAACAGTGTACCCATTCCTGCTGCACTCGCTATCAATGTCCCTATTCAGCTCCGTTATCGGTCCCTTCGGTGGATTCTTTGCTAGTGGATTCAAGCGAGCATTTAAAATCAAGGTATTTTGAAGAAAGACTTAAAAATAAATAAAAATATATTTTTTTTAATTGTTGATTAATTAATTTGTTTCCAATTTCTAGGATTTTGGAGACGTGATTCCAGGCCACGGTGGCATCATGGATCGCTTCGATTGTCAATACCTGATGGCCACCTTCGTCAATGTCTACATCTCGTCTTTCATTCACACTTCCTCGCCGCAAAAGCTTTTACAGCAAGTTAGTATTTATTCCCCTTTTTTCTTTCAAATAATACAAATAATTAGGCTTGTTAATTGAACATTTACACATTTATGTTATTATAATTTGTTTTGCAATATTTTTTATCTAAAATCGCAAGAAGTATTTGTTTAATACAATTTGATTAACAAATCATATAATTAAAATGAATTCAACGATAAAACATGTAAACAATTGTGAGAAAATGATAATTGAACTATTCGAACTTTGAACTGAACTATTTTGAACAGTTCAAACTATGTTTATAATTAATAACAAAATATAATCTGTAAACATGATTTTTGGATCATCATTTACAGATTTTGTGTACTTCAGATATCAACCAAGAAATTGGAGTGAATTTTATGTTATATACTAGAAAGTTGTACAAAATATAACGTATTTAGTTTGGAAATTACAAATGTTCAAAGAAGTTCAATTGACAAACCTACAAATAATACAAAAAGAAAAATAAATAAAACATAAACAAAGAGATAAAAATAACATACGTAGGGTGCTGAAACAAAGTCCACAATATAAGAATGTCAATAAAACGTACATCGTTACGTTGAGTTCTAATTCCAGCAATGTTATGACGTCTGGCGATTAATTATACTTGTCCAAACAAAAAGTTAAAAGTCAAGTATTACGAACAAGACAATGCAAACAATTAAGAAGAAAGACGTGTTTTTTTGCTTTTTAGTTAATTCTTTGTTTCCTTTATTTTCTACCGTTTCAAAGATTTTAAAAAATAGAAAAGTAGAATTGATTCATTAAAGAAATCATAGGCATAGTATTTTTATATTTCATATGTCTATGAAAAAAGAAACCCATTCAAGTAATTCAAGTAAAACACTTTATAGTCAGAATTTAACGAAATTTCATTTAATTGTTTATTATATTATTGCCTTTTATTCTATAAATTTGAAGCTTGGTTGTGTGCCTAAATCTGAAGATATTTTACTTTAAAGATTGGAAAAATGATATATGTAGATATACAAACAGTGTTCATTTTCAATAATTTGAAAAAAAAATATCTCACGTCCTAAATAGTAAAAGTTATTCATATTTTGATATGAATATAATGATTATATTGAAGTTAATGTTATAAACTTTAATCATAATCAAAAATATTGGATATAAAAACTAAAACAATTATAAATTAAAACAACAGTTCTGATGAGGAAATAAAATTATTTCGAAACGTAAACACACAAGAATTTTTATTTGGGAAAGAAATTGACGTAACATGAGTTACTTTAAAGCTACTTTAAATTTGTTAATTTTTTTTTTTTTTAGGTATTCAGCCTCAAAGCAGAACAACAACTGCAACTCTACCAAACCCTCCGCGACTCACTCGAACACCGAGGACTACTCAACACTTCCTGGGTTCCGCCCCAAATTACCGTCACCTAAACGCAAACCATACAAAAATACTAAATAACTTAAATAATTGCAATTTTAACTTGTTTTTCAATTTTTAATGTTGATTTTTATAATTTTGATTATAAATTAGTTAAAATGACGTTCCTTTTATAATCTTTTTTATATTAAAAAAAGATTTGTTAAAAGTTTAGTTCAAAACTTGTTAATTTTTTTACAGCTTTTTAAAATATTTGTTTTTAATAATGTTGTTTAGGAAAAAGAACAAATGTAGATAATCCAATATTATATATTTTATTTTTTTTTTTAATTTCAAAAAAAAAAAAGGACTTCAGTAATTTTAAGTTCAACCGAACGATCTCCGTGAAAATTCCAGTTCTTTTGTACATTTCCGTTTAGAATTTTACTTTAGAATGTTTATTTTATTTGAGAATTTTTTAAATGCATGTGTGAGTTATTTTATTACTAAAAAATTGTTTTTATTTGCTCTCTGAAAAAAAAGAATAAATGTTGAGTGAAAGTTCATTTTCATTGATGAGATTTACTTCAGAATGAAATTAATTAAGTTTAGAAGTTTAAGTTATGGAAATACGAAATTAAAATTTAAAAAGAATGAAAGAATCTCGATGTCAATTTCTAAATAATTCAAAACAAAATGTAGAAAAAAAATGTTAAATTTTAACAAATCAAAATATAAATGTCGAAAATTGCAGAAAACTTGATTTTCGCGTTATTCATAATTTAATTTCGTATTTCTATTTTTTTTATTTTTACTTAAAAACCACAATTTTTATTATGTTTAATTACTTAGTTTAGTAATGTAGTAAAAAATGTACATTTTTAATTATTTATAATTAATTCATATTTATTATTCTAAAATTTTATTATAAAAAAAGTGAATTGAATTTTAAAGAATTATGACAAATGAATTGATGTGATTTTAAAATAAAGATAGCAAATTTTGTTGTAGAAAAAAAGTTAAATGTGTTTAATGTAATTAAAAGAATATGAAAAACGAAAAAAAAGAAACAAAATAAAAATTATAAATGAAGAAATATTTAATGTTGGCGAAATATATGTTAAAAAAGAAGACAAAGAAAAATCTAAAAAAGAAAAGAAACAAAAAAAATTAAAAAAATTAAAAAATATGAAAAAATTGAAAAAAAAAGAAAAATGAAAAAAAAAGAAGAAGAAGTTGAAAAATGTAGTATATATCGAGATGTGTAAATGTTAAATATATCTATATTTTATTGTGACGATAAAACTATGTTTATAAATATGGACAATCTATTTATGTAGCTAAACGAAAGAATAAATAAAATTGTTAATAAAAAATAATATCTATTATTATTATTACTTTTGTCAAATTAAATTAAAATGAAATTTGTACACATTTTTTTATTTTAAGTAAAAGGATGACAAATTAATCATTACTATTTTTTTTTTATAAAAATGTTAATTCCTTTGCTATTTTTAATTACAGACTAACTAATATAAATTAAAATAGTATATTACTGCTGAGGGCGCCACTGCGCCCGAGGCTGGTATCCTATTTTATAGACCGAGGGACCGGACAATAAAGTGGAACTTATTGTCCTAGGACGATAAAATGTTCGAGGGCGTAGCCCGAGATCATTTTTATCGTCCGAGGACATGATTAGTTCCACTTTTGTCCGCTCCCGAGGTGCATAAAAGTATATATGATGACAATCGAATATACAAAATATTTTTTACAATTTCAACAAAATTAATTTCTGCATTTTTAATCAGAATCTAAAGACTGGACCGTTGCTTTGATGATCACAAATTGCAATTCCTTGATCGTTTTGTGTAGCCTGAAACCGATAAATTTCTTAATTAGTTATTTAAACAAAATTGAATAACATGGTAACAATTAAAATAAATTAGATACAGTAACTTAATTGATTAGTGAATTACCAAGCAAATTAAAATGAGCAAGAAATGAAATTAGTTTATCAGTAATTTAATTAGTTTCTTACGTAACTGAATTAGTTAGTTACTTATTAAAAAACTGTAAGAAAAAAAAAAAAAAAAAAAAAAACAGAATTAGATTTGTTAGTCATTTAACTCATTCAGCCGGCTAAGTAGTAAGTTATAATATAAATTTATATTGGCATATAATAAAATTGAGTTACTAATTTATTTTAGTACTTGAATTATTTAATTTCTTATTAAAGAAACCAGTGTTAGTCAAAACTAAACTAAATTAGTTAATTATTTCGTTAGTAATTAATAATCATTATCATAAAAACTATTTTCATTTCTCAGTGAGTAATTTAGTTCGCTTTTAGTTAATTACTTACTCAGCAACAAATTCCGAAAACATGACAGCAATTTTACCAAAAGCCTCCGAATTGACTTTAATTTTGTCCGCCAAATTCGAGGTTTCGTTCAAATTGAAATTCTCCAAATTTCGGGCAATATTTTCGATTAAATTCAAAAAATCGTTCACGTCTTCTTCGGTCGACGGCATTTTGATGTTCGTTAGTTTTAGTGTAGTAAACGGCTGTAGGCGTTTGATTAACTTGGAAACCACTTTGAGCATTTCTGAGTTCGTTATCATTTCTGAAATTAGATGCTTATTTTTAGTAAATTTAGTTATTTTTTAGTAATTTTAGTACAATTTTAACTTCTTTTTAAATTTCTTTACCAAAAAAATGGTTCAACCTCGCAGTCTCATCATCTACCTTTGCACTTAATTTGGACAGATTTTGAATTGCCAAAATGCGCTTTTCGATGGCAAACAACTCCGCCTGGCGCAGTTGAATTTGCTTCACCACGCGTTTAAATTGCGAGTCCTCGCGGTTCTTCTTTCGCGCTTTTTTCAGCAGAATTGGCATCGCCATTGCCTGCAACATCTCCGCATAGTTCGTCAGAAGCTCGGGGTCAGGTTCTTCAACTTTTTGTTGGCTCTGAAAAAAAAAAGATTGACATTATTCGCAAAAATAAAATATAAATTTATATGTGCATATAATAGAATTGAGTTACTAATTTATTTAAATTTTAGTTATACAGTTAGGTGATAGCTGAATTAGTTAATACCTATACTAAAAATAGTAAAACGTAAACTCAGTTACTTGATGAATGAATTAGTTAGTTTATTAGTTAGAGACTAAATTGAATTTAGTAACAAATAAACGAAATTAGTGTTTTATTGACTAATTTAGTTGGTTTGTAATTGGTTAGTAAATAGGCTAATATTAGTAATAATTAAAGTAAATGGAAAACCAATAAATTACTTGATTAGCAACTACACTAAAATGAGTAAAAATATTTAAATTAGTTATTAATTAATTAATAATATAAATAGTAGTTAGTTTTTCCTGTTAATTAGTACTAAAATTAATTTTTAAATGGTTTACTTAGTTAGTCTTTAATTAGTTAATTAGTAAACTAAATTAATTTAATTACTCAAATAAATCCGTTTTTTAGTATTGACCTTAATTAACAAGTCGCTAAATTAGTTTTTTGCTAACTAAATTCATTAGTTACGCGGTTAGTTCGTAACTAAGTTAATTATTACTAAATTAATAGTTAGTAATTAAATTAGTTATAGAATTTGTTAATTAGCAATTAAATTCGTTATTAAAAAATTAGTAGATAGTAAACAATTAAATTTGATTTAGGTTATATTAGTGTGTTTACTATTATTATTAGTGTAAAATACTTATGTTTACATACAATGTAATAAAGACAAATAAACATATGAAAATAGCGTATACAATTTTGAATATTTTTATAATTTAATTAATTGATTTTACCAATTAATTTTAAAATTTGACGAAAATAATTAACTCAAAATAATCAATTTTAATACAAAATAATATCGAAAATATAACAAAAAGGAAAAAAACTTAAATTAGTTTATTACTGATTAATTCACTTAACCAATTTTTTTTTAATTTTTAGTAAATAAAAAAATATACTTGCCATAATTGTAACTTTTATTTACGTTGATTGGTTACTTTAGTGGCTATGGAGGTAAATAGAGACAAGAGATACCTTCATACACGGTACACCAGGAAATAATTTACGTTAAAACAAATTAACTTCAGCCGAACTTCAAAACAAAAACATAACCTAAAAAATCTGTTTACCGCCGATTTTCGCCGGTGCACAAAATATTTTTTCACACTACGCATGTCCAGTGTCTATCAGTCGCTGGCATCAACTGGCATGTCCATTTCAAAACATTGAATGTTAATCAATTTCTAGACACTCAAAAGAAATAATTCAAAATTGACTTTACTCGAAATGTAAACAAATCAAGTTTTGAAATATTTTACTTCTGTTTATATTTTTACTTTTGTTTTTTTTTCAAAAACTTTTATTATTTTTTGTTTTTACTTTCATCAAATTCAAATTTCCCTCCTTCCCGCTCACACATTTTCCCGCAGTCAACTTCAGAACTCGAATCCCGACAATAACAACAACAAAGTTAACCTCAAAATGTAACATCTGCATTTTGTTTGAAAAATAAAATAACAATAAAATAATAATAAGACTAACATTTAAAACTGATTATTACATTTTGTTACTGAAATGAGTTATTTATAATAAAGAATTTCTGTAATTGACGAAAAAATGTGGCAGAGGAGAAATCATCAGAATCGTTATTTTTATTATTTCAAAACTGCTGGAACTTGTGCCGTTTTTATTGGGTATCTAAATATGATTAAAAAATGTTTATTGCTTCTATTTTTATTTTATTATTGTTGTTTTTTTCATTTATAATAAATGCTAAAAATAAAAAAATGTATATATATTGCAAAATTAATGTATTTTATAAAATAATAATAATAACAATTATAGGAGTTGCTGGGTTTTTTACCAACTAAGACAAATTTCACAGAAAATAGGATCCGCCGTAGCTTCGAATATTTTAACATTGAAACAATCACAAGCAGAATATATTTATTTGGACGATCCGCAATTGACAGGTTTTCACATCATTTATTCATTTATTAAAATAAAATTTTGGTTTTATCCACTTAAAACAATTCAATTTCATTACCTTTTTTGTTACAAATTATGAAAATTAAGATGTTAATTTTCTTAATTATTAATTATTAACAAAAGTAGTAATTAACTTTAGTTAGTTTAATATGTTTATTTAATAATTAATAATGAGTTATAAATAAATACATAAAGAATCTTCTTTTTTTATTTTACAGATATCATTTTCCAAAATAACATTGATTTACAATACTATATCCGCAAAAATCAGGAATCTTTTTTAAATCGCATCACTGCGAGATGGAAATCGCTGTTGCTAAATCACGCTTATATGTCACTGCAATTGGCTCGATATGGAAGTACTAAGGCTATTTATTCGCTTGGGTCCATTCGAAATTTTGAAGGTATTTTTTTATTATCAAAAATTAAAAAAAAAAATTTTAAGTTAAAAAATAAACACTTTAAATCTGTAACTTTAATTACAAAAGAATAAAACAATTACATTAAAAATTAAAAAAAACCCTCAGAAAAGAGAAAAATCAAAATAAACAAAAATAAAATTAGGTTTTTCTTTAATGAAAAAGATGATAAAAGTAAATTAAAAAATCTAAATTTCAAAAAAAAAAAAAAAAAAAGATAAAATTGAAGATAATATTATTAAAAAATAATCAATTTGTTCTGTTTCCTTTTAGATTGGCATTATAGACAAATGGCCCAAATGTTAGACGCAAAAACCGCCATTGCTTTAGCTCGAATTCCAAACGTTGATTTGAGATTTTTCCTGAAACCGCCATATTCTTTCATCAAACACGATATTCGAGTATTTAATTTACTGATATTTTAAAAGTTCTTTAATTTTTGACACTTTAATAAAACTGTTAATATTTTGCATATATCATTTTTATTATAATTTTTCATAATAAATATAGTAATTAATTATAAATATTTCAGGATTTAATTGAGGATCTACAACAGTTTTTGTTAAAAGTACATAATTGCTGTAAGGAACAACATTTGTGTTTGTCACAGTTTTTGAGCAAAAAATTCAATAATCCTCAAGTGAGCATTAATTTGTAGTTTATCAATTACAAATCATTATTTATAGATCATGATTTATCAATTATGGTTTCTGAATCATGATTTATAGATCCAGATTTATAAATCATTAATTATGGTTCATGATTTACAGATCAGGATTTATCAATCATTATTTACAGATCATTATTCATAGATTATGATTTATAGATCATTAAATGTTAATCATTTGTCATGGATCATTAATCATGGATCATTACTCATGAAATTGCACAGGACAGTGGGCTATTTGAACCAGATTTAGTAAGCATCGGCTTGGCTCCAACCCCGCGAATCATCTACGACGAGGAGTTGCTTCAGAATTGCATTTTTGCGGTGTATCATCATTCGTCACTCCAAGAGTATGCCAAAGGTCTTTCTATTTTTTTACTTATTTTTATTTATTTTATGAAAGATTACTCATTTTTAAATAAATATTAAATAAATGTAAAAAAGTAATTAGTTGGAAAAAAAATCAATTACTTTAGTAATTTCAATAATATTAGGTTAAATGACTTGATGTCTATAATTTCAGATATAATCAAAGCCGGTGGTTTGTCGATTTTAATGAACGTACAAAATATGTTTGGGGACAACTTAAATATCTGCATTTTACTGGCGAAAATATTGTCGAATATTTCACTTGAGAGTGAATATTTGGAGGATATTTATCAGTCAGGTGAAGCATCTCTATTTTAAAATCAGACAAGTTAAATCAAATTCAAATTTAATTTAATTTAAATTGCTTAATTTTTTATTTGTTTATTAATCAATTGAAAAATATCTAAATTAGAGTAACCAAAAACGAAATTAAATAAAGTAACTAACTTTAGTAATTAATTTTTCAGAAAGTAACTAAGTTTACTAAAAATTTTTTATTTAAATTTCCTTTATTTTTAAAAATTTAAAAATGTCTATTAAATTCTCCAATTTTGAGTAAAATAAAATAAATCAGTAATAACGAAAAAAATGAACCCAAATGCAGGTTGGATCGGAGTTCTCGCAAAATGGATGAAACACGAAGACGTGCGATTGTCCGTTACCGCTGGTCAAGCTTTGGCGAACCTCGACACTAAAACACTTAAAAACGAAAAATTTTCGCAACACGTTTATCTGCTACATCCGCTTCATCGAACGCACAGCGAACAGAAACTCGACGTTATTTTTATTCATGGACTTTTGGGCGGAGTTTTCATTACTTGGAGGCAAAGAGAAAATATGGATCTTAATGTTAAATCAGTTGGTAAAACATTCTTTTTAAGTATTTGCAAATTAAATTTGTTGAATATTGAAAAAAAATTAAATTTGTAACAAAATGCTATTTTTTTAAATTACAGTTCAAACAGAAATTTAATTTTTATATACAAATAATTTTTTTCTGCAATTTTTAGATACACTGAAAAAATCCACCGAAATAAAAAACCTAGTCGAAAGCATAGGCGAGCATGCGCCGGACTTTGTGCAGGATTTAGCGATAGATTTGAAGAAGCGGGATTTGAACAAAGTTGGACGAGACTTTGAAATTGTTTTGCACGACTGTCCTGAATGGGCAAATACTTCGGATTGTGGACCACTGTATTGTGAAAAGTATAAAAATATCAAAAACTAAAAAATTATAAAAGAAAAACAATGTTTCCACGTGTAACATTAGTTTTGCGCATGCGTAATAAACATTATACTTTTGCACACGCGCAATGCATCATTACTTCTGCGCATGCATAAGATTAGTTCTGCGCAGTTGTAGCTTTGCGCATACGCAATCAACAGTTAGTTGCACAGAGGTGCTAAATTTAACAAACTATTTTGAAAATGTAGTTTGAATAAAATAATTATTTTTTAGGGAAGATATTTCTTATATGAAGGAATTGAATTCTGATAGTAACGAAGGAGAAAATAAGGTGAATAATTATACGCAATGTTGGCCGAAGGATTGGTTGCCATTGGATACGCCGAATGTGCGGATCATTGGGATTGATTATACGACGAATTTGTCGATGTGGACACCGTTTTGTCCGATAGAGAGCAAAAAGTAAATGTGATTTTTAGTGTCTTTTAGTTAGTTAATTCAGTTACTTAGTTAATTAATTTATTCATGGTCACTATTTTTTTCAGACGAACCATCAAAGATCGAAGTGACGAACTGATATACAAACTAGTCCAAGCCGGAGTCGGAAAACGGCCAATTATTTGGATTTGTCACTCAATGGGTGGTTTACTTATAAAAAATATGTTAATAGAAGGTAAACCCTTGTAAACATTCTCAGTATCCTAAATAATTTCCTAGATTTTGTATATTCTAGGAAAATGTTTAAACCTATCAATTTTTGATTTCTAATTTGTTTACAGAATGGAAAAACAACGATAAAAATCATCTCTGCAAATCCACCCGGGGAATCGTATTTTACAGTACCCCTCATAAAGGTTCCTCGGTTGCCGCGTTGGCACCGGCAACCAAAATGTTACTTTGGCCATCCACCGAAGTACAAGAATTACGAGAAAGTACGAACAAAAAAATGATAAAAGCTATATTAATATAATAATAAAAGCTATTTTATGCATGCGTAATAGTCAAGAATAATCTGCACATGTGCAGTATTGAAACTTACTTTGCGCATGCACAATATTAAGAAATATTTTAAGCGAGTGCAATCGCCAACAGTAGTCTGCACATGCGTAATATTAAAAGTTACTCTGTGTATGCGCAATAAGAATAAATTGGTGTACGCATGCGAACACTTAAAATTAATTTTTATATGTGCAATATAAAATTTGAGAATTTTTGTTTTAGATTCTCCGGAATTATTGAACATTCACACAAAATTTTTGGACTTGTTGAAAGTGTTTCCTATGGATATTGTTAGTTTTAGTGAAACCAAACCAACTGTGATACGATCGTTGAAATATAATTTTGTTACATCTGAGTCAGCTGGTATTATTAACATTATTATTATTATTATTATTATTATTATTATTATTATTTTAATTTTGTCTATTTCGATTTTATTGATTTATGGATTTTTTAGATCCAGGAATTGGAGAATTTTATGCAATTCCACAGGATCATTTAACTATATGTAAACCTGCAAATAGGTATTTAAAAATGTTAATAATAATATTATTTTTATTATATATGAGATTTATTATATTGATGAACAATTTTTTGGTTCATTTCAGGAACTCATTTTTATATCAAAAGGTGTTGTCAATGATAAAACGTTACATAGCCATCTCGTAAAAAATGAAATTTATTTTTGCATGAAAAACTTGTAACAAGTTTTCTGATATACAATTTTATATTAAATACAAAGGAAGAAACGAAAACAAATGTTGATATCAGTATTAAGTGTGCCATAAATTAAAATTATGTGTGATAAAAATTATTCGGGACTGAAGATGTAATTATTGTATTTATAATTATTATAATTATATTAACAATTTTTATTCATGCACTAAATAAATGTCATGTTTCAAAAAATGTGTTTTAAAAATGTTAGTTTACATCCTAATCTAAGTTATATTTTTGAAATTTTTTACATTTTTTATTATATAAAATTATTATTATTAAATGAACAGTATTGTATTATAAATTATGAAAACAACATTTTCTACAATGATTTTACAAAATATTTACAATTTTATTTTTGTCATATTTTTTATGAAATAATATTAAGTCAGAGAGAATGTGAGGAACTAATTCACTTGGTGACGCAGGATAAAAATTGTCCGAAATCTAATTAAAAAAGTTTGACCAAATAGTAATATTAAAATAAGCAATAATTTATTTTTTAACGGTAATATATGCAACGCCAACTATGCGTCTTTACAAATCTACAGTCTCGTTAACTTTTATTAAAAATCTTCCACCAAGATTTAAATTAAATTTTCCTTTAATCTTTTGAATTTTACATTTCAACAAAATGCGTAATGTTAGAAACTTTAGTTCAAAGATATTTTGACATTTAAATTATAAACAAGAAAAAGCTAATGAGAGACGGTACAATATTTGTAGAACTACAAACTCGAATCCAAACGCAGATACTTAAGAGGATGTCAAATGCCGACATTACCGACATTGCAGATTTCTAAATTAAAATTATTTGAAGCATATTTAATTTATTTCAAAGTAACTCATCAATTTTGTCACTTTGTTTACACAACTGTATCAAAGAAATATTACATTTAGATTAAATTTAAACGAGTAAAATTACAAGCCGTTTTCGAAATGAGATAAAAACGAATTGCAATTTTTTGTTTAAACGTGGTAATTTCAATGAAATGTTTTTATATGAAAATAATCTCCCATTTACAAAGAATTGGTGGTATATATTATTTATTAAAATAATATATAATCGAATTTTTATTACAAAAGACACTAACTCCGTGGCAGCAGAACTGTGACATCCTCTTAAATTTAAACATCCATTTTAAAACTTGAACCTAAACATTAATCTAAAATATCATTAATCTATATCATGCTATCATCATCACTGTCATCACCATTATCACATGTAAGAAATAATATTCAGAACTTGCCTATTGTATATAATCCTTAATATAACTGGAAGCCATATTTAAAATTGTAAAAGTAGATACAGGTTGAATTAGTATATAAAACGATAAAACATAAATTTTAATCATATCACACACTGAAACACTTGTATCCATCTTTAAACTTTAAATAATATTTTTCCATAATAAAAAATACTACATAATCTAGCAAAATTCTAAATATTATATTCTGTAATAAGTACATTCTCATCATTATCGCAAAATTCATTCCAGAACAATCAAATTAATATTCGCGGCCGTCGCAGTTCCATAAAATTTCTCCTCATCTCCTCGAATCGACAAATTCTTTGTTTTAACCTCTGTTCTCTTCTCGTCCATCATCGTCGTCCTCACCCAACTAATACTTTCACACCTTCCGCATTTCGTCGTTGGAACTTTGTCCAGCGTAACTGTTCGATTTCCGCATTCCTTGCATTTATAAAATCTCTTAACCGCGTCCATAACCTTCAAGATATGTCGATTTTCCTTGCAATAATCCGAAGCAGAAAAAGCTGTATAATTGCACTTTTGACAAAAAACTGCTTTACATGCAACTTGGAAAGTCGATAACATCTTTGTTTCCATTCTTTCCTTAATTTCTAATTTATCAAAATACTTTTCTTGTGCCTCATCTTCGGCTTTTTTCAACAAATCTTTATGATTCGATTTCACTTCCATTAATTTTTTAAATTCCTCCGCAAAAGAGTTTGTATTACTTTTCTTCCTTTTCATTTCATCTTCTTCCTCCTTTTCTTTTTCCTCTTCACGTTTTCTTTTTAAATTCTGTTGCGCTTCTTTGCTGGCCAAAATTTTATTCGGATTCGATGGCTTTATTCCGCCATTTTGTTTGATCCATTCCACTGCATTTTTCTTCGCCATTTCGACTTTTCTCTTCGGAATTGGCGCAGACAAATCAATCGTTCCGTTAAAAAATCCAGCCCCAAGTTTCGGTCCGTTTTGAAAAGAAATTTTAGGCGTTTCGGTGTTTTTCGGTTCCTTCGGAGTCATTATAGAAAAAGTTTTTGAGTTTTTCTGCTCCAAAGGTGATTTAAGTTCAATCTTTTTGCTGTTAAGATTACTTAAATTGAATCTCGCGGCGGTTTTCGGCGCCGAGTCCAGAACCGTTTTGGGTTTAATATTCTTTTCCACTATTTCGAATGTTTTCCCCACGTCATCTTCGGTATTTTCGACTTTTTCCGTTATGAGCTCCGAATTTTTCAATTTTTGCAGTCTTTCAAAATCTTTTTTATTCTGTTTCTCTGTCAATTCGACTTTGATCTTTGTTTCCTTCTTTATTTCCTTAACTTCTTCTTTTTTAATATCACTTGAAATACTTGAATTACTTTTCAGTTTTTCCAGCCTCTCCTTATCTCGACTTATCATCTTCTCATTCTTTTTCGCCGGGATGAAACTCACTTCGTTAACTTTGGCGTGTCGATTTATCGTACTATTATTATTATTTTTCTTTTGATTTCCCGACATTGCTAATCCTCTCGCGCCAAAAGACGCCAAATCCGTTCGCTTTGAGTGTTTTGAGTACTCCGTCTTTACATGATAAACACAGTATTCACATAGTCTCAAATTAACCATCGAAGAACATCCTTCGCCATTTTTTTTAATCGATTTACATTTTCCCAGGTCACGTGATGTTCCCATAATCATAACTCTTGCCGGATTATCCACAGACAGTGCTGCCGAGTCGTTTTTGTCCCGATTTTCCAGCACGTTTGGATTCAAAATGCCCAAAACCGAACCTTCGGAAATTTTCCAAAGTTTTTGAAAGGCGTTTCGGAAGAGAAACAAAGAAATGGAATTCATCTCCATCGTCATATCACTCAACCTCCAGATGGCGAAGCTGTCGCCTTTTACACTTTTTCGTGCCGGCGCTTTGTAGGTCAAAACGCCTGCCACCACAAAATCTTCCGACGGTTTACCTAATCTCAAAAATGCGTCTAAATCTGCGATTTTCACAGCTTTTCGACCTTCCATTAATTCAATTAGTGCAGCAGATGAAATGAGAGGTTTATTTAAACCGAATCCAAAAATCGGATCCGAGTACACATTTGTTGAAGCTGAATTCAAAGATGGCGCTGCTGCAGTTTTTCCTCCATTTTGAGATAACTTTTTGATGTCACTACTTTTTTCAGGATTTTGTACCCTCTTCATGATATTCACAGAAGGACTTTGAGCATTTTTGGACTTTGAAAATGATAAATCACCAAAATTTGATTTTGGTGATTTCTGCGTATGCGTGCTCGAACTTTCGCCTTCTTTTTCCTTTTCTTTAAGAAGCTCGTGGATTTCACGCCCGCAAGAAGAGTATTCGGGTTTTTCGAAGTAGTCGTTTTCTTCATCGGAAGAGTTGGTGTGAAATTTTATAGGAGAGGTGGGGGGTCTTCGGGCATTGCTTTGGACAATTTCTTGAGGTGGCGGCGAGTTTGTTTGGAGGGAAAGAAAGTCAAGATCGAAATTTTTTGAAGAGCTTGCTTTTGGCGACTTTTTGGGGGTGGACTGGGGCGGTGTGGGAGAGGGGTTCGAGTCTTCGTCGTTGATGAGGGCGTTGAGAAGGTCAAGGTCGTTGTCAGAATCGTCGGCCATTTCGATAGTTTCTTTTGCTTTCAGCTGAAATAAATAATTTTCCTTTGGTTTACTGAATTTATGATAATAGTATATTTTGCACCAAGGGAAATGAAAAAGGAAATTCGCTACCGAGTGCGAAGTTTACAATCGGAGCCGAAAGCGAGGTTTGTAATCGCACGAGGAGAGAATTTTCTTTTTCATTTTTCGTCACAACGAAGCAGAAAATGCACTTTCTTCAAAATTCCCTAGAGATAGAAACTGCATTTTCTGTCACCGTGTGGCGAAAAATGTGTTATTTTTCTCTATTTTTATTATTTATAGTAAATATGAATAATACTATATTGGTTATTTAGTTAATTATTAATTATTTAATGGAGTTAGTAATTTTTCTTTACATGATTAGTTAACTATTAAGTTAACTTATTTTTAGTCTGTTAATTTTAAACAATTAGTTAGTTATTTGGTAAACAAACTAAGTAATTATTGATTTTTTTAATTATTTAGTTTTTCTGTTTACTTAATTTAGTTAGCTTAGAACCAAATTACCAATTAAATTATCTAAATATATCTATTTAATATACCTATATATATCAGTCCTTTTTTTCTATTAATATTCTCCGTTCTTTCCTTTTTCAGTATAATATAACCTCCGCCTGAATCACAAATTCTATTAGATCTAAATTAAAGAAAGAGATATAATTATTTATCAATGTATTATATGTATTAAAATAATTAATAATAAATAAAATAAATGTTTAATCAAACTTTTGATCAACTAAAATATTAAAAATTTTGTAATTCTTTCAAATAACCAAAACAAAAACTTAATACATTCAAAAAATAAATACTTTTGGTTCTTACTTACAAATAATGTTTATCTGCAGTTTTCCAATTATTTGCAAAATACACTTTTTTTCAAAAATGTCGTAACAATCAGAAACTTTTTTGTTTTGTTTATTCTATTATTTAGTCACAAAGTTTATATTTTCAATGCATGTTATTGTCAGAAACATGATATTATGTCCCGCGCAAAAAGCAGTGTTGCCAAATTTAAAAGCTTATAAATTTCACATTATTTTGTTGTCAACCTTTTTTAAAAAACCAATCCGAAGTTGGCGTTTTATCGACGATCATATTTTTTATCTTCTGCTCTTACACACTCTTACATATTCGTATGTAATACGGATATATACATATATATATATACATATACGCACATATACTTGTATTTTGTATATATACATATATATTGATAAAAAGTTTGCGGCTGCTACGAAAAGAACACGCGGATCATCGCAGGATTTGTTTCTCGATATTTCTAAATAAGATAAAGCACATTTTATTTCATTCATTTTGTTCATTCCAACAAATACATTTATTTAATTTTACATAGAAAAAAAAACAACAAAAATGTCGATTCCCGCTTTTCGACTAGGTCGATTCACTTTTGACTTTTTCTCACAAATTTCGTCTCGCAGCACTATCAAGTAAGTTTTTCCAAAATAAAACAAACCAAACACAAAATTATGCAATTTTATTCTATCATCACTTGAAGTAATTTTATTTAATTTTATAAGTTTATTATTTTTGTCGAACAAATTAACTGGAAACGTTGGATTTTGTACTTCTAACCTCAAATATTTTATTCATTTTTCAGCATTTTTTCAGTGAAGCATTTGAGTTTTTTCAGCAGAATTTATTTTTTGAACATTTTATGTCTCTTTTAAATTTTGCACAAAATTACTTAAATTTGTAAATACAAATTTACTATTAAAAAATGATGAAATTTTATTTATTTCATCATTTTTTGAAATTCATTACATTTTTTAAGTTAAATGATACTTTTATGAAACAAATCAGTAACTAATCAGAAATCTTTAAACAATTTTTTTTTATTTTTGCAAGACTAATTAAGTGTTCAAAAAATTGTTGAAAAAAACAAACAAAACAAAAGTCACATATAAATATTTAAAAATTTTTTTAGTCTCAGAAGATGCGCCATTTTGCAATCACAAAAATACACAACCGCCACCGAAGAACACAAAAGTTCGTCGGAATCCTCACCAAATACCGCCAACAACGAAACTCTAAGTGAAACGGAGAAACAGTTGAAGACGGAAATCGAATTGATAAACAAGGAGTTAAATGAACTAAAGGAAAGTAACTCAAATATTACGGACAAATACAAAAGAGCGTTGGCGGAGACGGAAAACATTCGATTTCGGCTGACGAAGCAGATCGAGGATGCCAAGTTGTTTGGGATACAGGGATTTTGTAAAGATTTAATTGAGGTGTTTTACTTATATACAAATATTACAACAATTTATTAATATTCAACTAAATTTAATTAAAATTAAAATTAAAAAATAGTATCATTTAATTATTTTGTAATTATTTCTTAGGTGGCGGATATTCTAGGCAAAGCCACAGAAAGTGTACCAAAGGACCAGATTTCAGACCAAAATCCACATCTGAAGAGCCTTTATGAAGGACTGACTATGACGGAAGCGCAATTGCATAAAGTCAGTTAATTTTACTTTACAACAATACGCAAAGAATTTTCTTTTCAAGATTACTATTTTCTTATTCAATTGGATACAAAGCACCAATTTTTTGGAATAGAAGAATGGGTGGATACATCTTGAATCAGAGATGGGCAAGACCATACTCAATTGAATTCAATTTAATCTAATTTAAACAATTTTAAAATACAGTTTTCAAGCAAATGACTATTATATTTGCTTAATTTTTCCATTATACTAATGTGAATTTTTATATAATAAATCAATAACTTTTTTCTCGTAAAATATACTGTGAAAATTGACAGGCTTTTGAGGAAATATTGATTATATTGATTATATAATCATACAAATTTTCAAGTTAACAGCATTTTTTAAGCTCTATTGGAACAAATACTGCTTAAATACTATACTTATACGTATACAATTAATTATTAATAAATGAAATTATCTGATAATTTGAGTCTATAATATGCAGAATAATAACATTTTCAGTTGTATTCAAAATGTATAAAAATTCTAATATTTTGCTCATTTAATTTAAGTAATTGAATAATAAATTTTGCCCGCATCTCTGTTTTTAATTATTATAAAAGTATATTAGTTTTACACAGCAATCGGAATTGTTTTTATGTAAACAAATGAACTTGAATAACCAAAAAGAATTGTACTAATGATGAATCTATTTTGCTAAACGTCATTTTTCTTTAATAAAATGCTATTCTTGAAAGTTATTGTTTAACTACATTTTAAACAATCAAAAATTATTTTAATCGATTTTTAAGTATGAAAATCTAATTTGAAAATTGAATGTAACGATTTGAATATATATATATATATATATATATATTCTTTTTTGTTTTCATTTTACTATTTCTTTTAAATTTTGTTATAGATGTACTTTTTAAGGGCTAAATTGTACAAACATATGTAACAAAATTAGACTTTATTATCACATCAATGTTTCATATCAAACATACATTTTTCTTCAAAATTACTTTCTTGTTATAAATGCATACGCTTTCTGGTGTTACGTATCCAAATTGATAATAAATAGTACTATTTAATATACTACTTTATATAAGAATTAAAAAAGTACACCCAGCGAACTATCAACCGAATTTTGCATGATGACACTCCATACTTATTTAGTTCTATTTTTTCACTCTATTTTTGCTTGTCTAAATATCTAAATAACCTAAAATTTCAAAGTATTCACGTAATAATGGCATGGATTTTAAGCAATTGAAGACTGCCTACATTGTTTGTTTAAAAACAAACCAATTATTTTGCATAGATCTCACGCTATTTTTACGTGAACGTCTTGCAATCATAGTACGAAGAATGTCACTCATTAATTTAGTGCCATCTATTCCTTTCCAGCGTTAAATTCAAATTATAAAAGCAAAAATTTAACCTTTTTTCAAATAAATAGATGTCACACGAGATAGACATGGATTCACCCAAATATTGTTAGAATTTCGTTACATAATATAGTGAGAATTTTTCATGCTTTAAATGTAAATGTTTCTATGCTAATTACGGTTGATAGTTCGCTGGGTGTATAGACATACATTAAAAAGTTATAAGAATATTTTTCAATTCCCAATTTAAATTCATTTTTCAAACTAAATTAGTTACTTATTCAGTTAGTATCCAAACCAAATTAGTAATTAATAACTGAGTAATAAATATTTGGCCTTCGTTCAAGATTTTTTTGTTGATCAGTTATTTCAATTAGTTATTTCATTTCTATTTTTCCAAATTACTAAAAAATTTTATTATACTTTCAGGTATTTCGAAAACACGGTTTAATAGCTTTAAATCCTATAAACGAAAAGTTTGATCCAAATCAGCACGAGGCTTTATTTCAGCAGGTAATATCAAAATAAAAAAATTAAAAATTCGAAAAATATTTTTTTTTATTTTTCTTTTTCTTTACATTAATTTTCTTTTTTCCATGAATTAATTTTATTCCACTTTAAATTAATTAATTACTCATGTTATATATATTTTCAATTTTAATTATTTTGAAATTTGAATTAATTGAAAAATATTTGATGAATTTTAGGAAGTCGAAGGAAAAGAACCAGGAACCATCGTAGTCGTTTCGAAAGTCGGCTACAAACTTCACGAACGAATAGTTCGGCCAGCTTTGGTTGGCGTTGCCAAAGGATAATCAATAGTTCATTTTTCGAAAACTGAACTATTCATTTTTCGTTGTTTTTGTTAAGCCAGACTAAATTAAAAAATGAAAAAAAAGAACTTAGATTTTTATTCCTATCAAAAAGTATGACTTAAGAATTCAGTTATGTAAAGTTGACTTTACTTTTTTATTGTAAATGAAGAAAATATATGTATATAACATGTGTTCTGAAAATGTTTGTTAGTAATTTTGTCATAACAATATTTATTTTTATTATACAAAAACTTACAGATTTTACATTTTAACTCACTTTCTTTTTTTCTATTTTTTAATTAACATCTTTCAAAAACTTTATATAAATCCGGCAAACTTGCAATTTGCAGAATTGTCGAGTCGTGAATAAACTTTTTTGGCGGCAACAGACTTTCTTTGAAAGCAACGTAGAGAATATGTTCGGTTTTGTGGACCCAAGTACCGACTTCTGTTGACGCGTCAATGCGACTGTAAAAGCGAGCGGTTTCGCGGCAGACACTTTTAAAGCACGGCTTTTCGCTCGTCCAATCTACTTCCGTCGCGAGCCTCAGAATGAACAATGGCAGCTCCGACATTGAGGGAAAGTAGTTTTCTAAAAAAAGTGCATTTAATTTTAACAGATTTTAAATCTCGACGTTTTTAAAAAAATTAAATGAATATTTTTTATAAAGTTAAATTTTTCAAAGAAATTTTGTAATGTTTAAGCATTTGAATGTAATCAATATATATACATATATACCTATCAGTAATGGCAAAGCAGTTAAATATCCCGCTTTATTAATATTAATAGAAAAATATTCTCTTAACATATCCGCCTTTTCCAACAATAATTCTTTCGCATTATCTGACAATTCTTCTTTTTTCCCGTAACTTTCATTCCAACCAGCTTCCTCGGTTTCTAAACCCATTACTACTAGTTCATAAATTGGTAGAGGTTCCTGAAAATTATGTTTTATTTCGAAAATGAATTTTAAAATTGACTTTAATTTACAAATGTTTATTTTTTTTTATTTTTTAAAATTATAAATAATCTTTCTTTTTTAAAATTAAATTTATATTAAGATATTTGACTTTTTGCTTTACTGCTTTAAACTTACTGAGAATTTGATTAATCCGTGATTGGCAAAATTGTACAACATAATTTCGTAAAAAAGCTCTTCCCTAAAAAATTGCAGATTAATTAAAAATATTACAAAATTCCAAAAAACATAAAAAAAAAACTTACGCCAAATTCCGAGTATTACAAATATACAAATTCACGTCGCTCTGCACCACAGCGTATTCTTCATCTACGCATCCAACGAAAGTCAAATTCGCCAGAATTTGCCTTAATTCTTCATCAAAATTCTTTTCCACACTTTTCCTCAACTCTAAAACGCTGAGTAATTTTACTGGTCTTTTGTAACTGTTTACGCAATAATCATCTAGTTTTTTAATTAATTTTGCTGAATTTTCCATCGAATTTTCCCCTAAATCATCCGCTGAAGTTTCTTTTAAAATTTCTAAATTTTCCATTGAATTTTCTAATTTGTTTGCATTTTCCGAATGTTTTGAATTTTCTGGCGTTTTTTGGGGATTTGCACAATCTTCTACTTCCATCGAATTTTCAAAATTTTCCTCATTGTTTAAATTTCTCTCTAATCTTTGAACATTTTCCACATTCTTTGAATTTCCTACCGAAATATTTAAATTG
Organism: Gryon sp. ZL-2020; assembly: GCA_022817425.1. NCBI lineage: Eukaryota > Metazoa > Arthropoda > Insecta > Hymenoptera > Scelionidae > Gryon > Gryon sp. ZL-2020. The sequence goes on along the minus strand of JABFPJ010000389.1, from coordinate 3,003 downwards.
TCTGAATTTTTTGAGTTTCCCGCTAAACTTTCACGATTTGTTGGATCTCCAGTCGAAATGTTAAAGTTTTTCGAATTGTTTGCATTGTCCGCTAAATCTTCATTTGCTATTCTCTCCACCGTAAAATTAAATTGATCCAGTTTCTGATTGGTTGAATCCGTTCGAATCATCGATTTTTGATAAAGCTTTTTCGTTTGTGCAACAACATCGCAATTTTGTTCTGGCAAGACTTGTTTCAAAACCTGTGTTTAAATAAAAACAAATATAGATGATTTTGGACTTTTTCTAAGGTTTTTTAAAGATAAAAATTAGATCTGTTACACGTGAAATGAACAATGAATGAAATTACAAAAAACATTAAAAAAATGTTTTTGTTTAAATTGTTGAAATCTCAGTCATTTTCGAATGAATTATATATATATATTCTTTTTGACTAAAAAAATGAGATCTAAAAATGTGAAAATATGCGACATTTTTCGAAAAATTATAATCATAATAAACTGAAATCTTAAATTTCCAAAAAAGTCGACGTCTACCTGTGACGATACTTGCGCAGTGGGCAGTTTGTTTTGAACATAAAATGTACGCGAGGCATCGTTGGCTGCGAGTTTTGCGTCAATCGCGTGTTTGATTTTGTCGATGATGGTGTCTTCGTGGAGGAATCGGACTTCGTATTTGGTTGGATGGACGTTGACATCAATGTTGGCAGGACTTATAGATAGAGAGAGATAAACAAAGGGGTGGGTTTTTTTCGGCAGGTAGATGGTGTATAGGTCTTCGATCATTTTGCGAATTGCTGAAAAATGCAAATTTTATAATTTTTGCAAATATCTGATCTATTAATTATAATTAGAATTAATACATTTTTTAATGTAAAAAAAGAATATTTTAATTTTTTGAACTTGAAACAAAAAATTACCAGTGGATTCGACAAGTCGATTATTAATGAAGAGCAAAAGTGTTAGTTTCTTATTTGAGTAATTTGGATTCGTCACCAAAGCCTCAAACTCAAAGTTGTATTTTGGATCCTTTAAACTCACTTCAACGAGTTCGCGAAAAATGGGATTTCCGTACAGTAATCGAATGTTGTTCATTTTCGTTGATGAATGAGGAGTTCGAACCTATTAAAAAAAATAAATCAATTAATCAATTAATTGCAAATATTCTTATGTTTCAGAGCTGAAAAGTATAACTTTCTACTCTAAGGCGGAAAAGTCCACTTTTCAGTCCTCTTTAATTTATTATATTTTAAAAATTATTATTGTTTTTCAGTTTTTGAGATTGAAACCTGAGCTTTAACGTCGCCTTGCTTTTTCAATGTAAATCCAACACTCGGATTGTGAACAGCGTACTTTTGCACCACATCGGAAATTTTAACAAATTCATCGAAGGTGTTGGATAAGGCTTTTCGTCGGGTGGGAACATTGTAAAACAGATTTTCTACGGTTATTATGGTTCCTTGGTTACCCGCGCAGGGGGTTGGGGGTCCTTTCAGTTTACTGTCGATGTAAGTAGCTCTGATAAAAATAATAAAAAAAGGTAAATTAAAATAAATTTAAACAGTTTTTTATGGAAAATGAATGAACATTTTTTGAAATTTTGAAAAAAGTTGAAAAATAAACTTCTTACTTATAAGCACATTTTTCGTCTGCAGTTTTAGTTGTAATTGTCAACTGAGCCACGTGACTTATACTTGCGAGAGCTTCGCCACGAAAACCGAATGTAGAAATGGACTTCAAATCGTCGAATTCTTGCAGTTTGCTTGTAGTAAATCTTTCGCAGACGATGTCTAAGTCTTCTTTTTGTATTCCTGTTCCATTGTCTTGAATCTAATTCAAACATGTATTATTTATATATTCTCTAATTGATTAAGTTTAGAAATAAAAATTTATTATTTAAAAATGATTTTTATTAAAAAATCTGTTAAAAAACCTGCAATAATTTTAAGCCGCCATCTTTCACTGTTACTTGAATATTTGTTGATTTGGCATCTAAACTATAAAAAAAGAAAACGATATTTTATTATAAGATGTATACTTATGTATATCACAACATTTTTTAATTAAAAAAAAATTTATATATCGTCGGTTGAGTGCAAAAAGGTGCTGTATCGGAAGCATTGTTAAAATAAAAAAGACAAATTCATGTCCTTTATAAGAAAGATCTATGCTTATCACTTTCTATAGTGCCTCTCACCGAGGTAGCACCTTTTTTCATCATCATAATATATATATAATAAATTTACCAATTTTCAATCAGTTCTTTCAAAGCATTCGCCGGTCGTTGAATCACCTCCCCAGCGGCAATTCGGTTAATTACTGTCTCGTCTAACTTTTTGATCTTCGGAACAGACATCTTGAATATTCTTCTTGTTCTTTCTTATTGTACAATATTTTTTTATTTTCAAATCTCATAATTTTTTAATCATTTTTTCAGAACCTTTCTCCGAACATGTTGTTGTTGTTGTTGTCTTTAATGGCTATGGTCGAGTCGCAAAGCGTAAAACCTCAACCGTACGCCAGTAATTAACGTCAGATACAGTACAAAGATGTCTGAATGACTAATTCTTATATGACGGTGGTCGAGAGTATGATGGTGTCGCCACCACACACCCGACCCCGCCACATTTCAAATGAATCTTATAGGATGCAAGAACGGATCGATCCATCAACGAATTCATTCCGTTGGATCCGACTGAAGTAGGCATTCGAAAGTGTAATACTAATCCGGTATAAACGGATATTTCAGCGTCAATTTTTGAAATTATATAAAACTGTCAAATGAAATATATATATTATTTTAATAAAGAAATAGGTATATCGCATATAAAAATAAAAACAAGTGCAGAAATAAATTAAACTATATAAATAATTAATACAATACAATAAACAATATGATAAATTAAGTAATTAATATAATTTAATTACAATATAATTAAGGATATATTTCTCAAACAGTTTGTTCCACTTAAAACTTTTAGGGTATCTTTAGAATGACATTTTA
>JABFPJ010000388.1:0-43407 GCA_022817425.1 Gryon sp. ZL-2020 | reverse complement strand
AGAACTTAAATATATATTTATAACAGAAACTCTAAGAATTTATGTAAAAATTTTAAAATTAAAATTAAAATTAAAAAAAAAAAAATAAAAAAAAAAAAGTTTAAAATCTATTTTTCTGTTTCACCTTTCATAGTGTTTCAAGCTACAATATTTTTCGGAAGGTATATTTTTAAATAAATTATCAATACGCGAATTTATTATCTATATAATTCCAACATATTATATTAATATTATATTATATTATAATAGTAATATAATATCGGTATATATTTGATATAAGTTATTGCCATATTATCTTGCATCAAAGCAATCGTAAAAATGTGTAAACATCGCAGCAAAAAGTCATTGGGAAAACAATGTTGTAAATCATCGTCGTTTTTCATCGCCTAAAGCAAAGTTGTAAGACAATGTCTGATCTGTCGCAAGGTACCATATACGTAGATGTACGTAAACAAAGCATACTTGGCAAGCGGAAGTGCCTCGTCCGGGGCAGCAGCTCCAGTCCTGCGAGACCGTGACACCGTTGGTCGAGCCGGTGGAATTCAATGAGATCGACACGCCCGGAGGCAGTGGCGGCGGTGGCGGCAAACTGTTACTATCAAAGTAATCCCAATCGCAGTCCTCGAGGCTCTGCGTAAAACTGCCCCGCGACAAGTCATTCAGATACGAGGAACTCGAGCAACTGCTGTCGGCGTCGTCCTCCTCACGACCCGACGATGAATCCGAGCTTATGAATACCAATCGTCTGTAATCAACGATCGGCGCTTCTTGTACATGAAGCGGCCCTAATGACTGACTCGGGCACACCGATTCCGGCGGACTCGATCGTCGACCTCCAGTTCGACCGATTGCGTGCAATGCATCCAAACTCGGCAAATCCTCCGCGCAACAATTTCGTGCATGAGATCTTCCACGACGTCTGCTACCTGCAAATATTCAACATTTTATATTTAATTTTATATTTTTATATAACTGGATATTTCTGCAAACGCTCCATCTAATTTTTTTATTTTTTTAATTTTTTATAAGCAAAATTATTCAATATATATTTAAACAAATATGATGTATTACAAGAATCAGTCGAAAGTGGAAAAGGAAATGATAAGAAACTAAATCTCAAAAAAGAGTAAAACCTCAAATACAAATGATAAACAAATTGTTGAATTTCGCCAGATCTTTTTAAATTTATTTTTTAAACTTTATTTTATTTTGTAAACATTATTTTTGAGTTGAAAACGTGATTCAAAGTTTCTTTAGTTAATTTATTCTTTGGCAATTTGTACATATTCGACTGATAGTCGACTGAACCTTTATAAGTTGAGTGATGGATTCTTATATTCAAACTTACTCGGGCAGTTCCGGATCGGTGTAAAATCATTTTCAAAGTGGAATAAACATAACTTTATATCAAAATTAAAAATAAATCTAGGTCTGCTAAAATTTGACTAAAATGTCTGCAATTTAATTATTTTTTTTAACCTTTTTTATTTTATTGTTTTTCAGTTGCTTTTTCTTTAAATGTTATTGTGTAAATGAAAACACACACAATTATCGTTACGTTTATTCCATTTTTCAATTTTTCACACAGACCCGAAATTGCCCGAGTGTTCAGACCCGAAATTATTTTGTTCAATATTTTTCGTAATAAAACTTCTTAATTAGAAAACTTTTAATTAGATTCAATTTAACTAGACATTTTTTTATTATTAAAACTCTTTATAAATGTTTGAAATTAAGTAGTGATTTTTGAAATCTGATCAAAATTTGAATTCAAATAATAATTTAGATTCCTCATCTGCCTAAAAATAACTACATAAATTAATTTAATTGATAGAAAAGCACTTAAAAAATTAGTTTTTTTCTTAAGAGTTAAAAAAAAAAGAGTTTTCGCTTTTTCATTTCAGTGAATTTGATTGAAGGGACGAAAAAACGCGACGAAGCATTTCGTGAAGGTTTTCTGAAACGTGCGTTTTGCGTTTACGCGCTAATGAATTACCTGGTCAATGGCACGAGCCACGTGTATGTTGTACTGTAGAGTACAACAGACTCGACATTTCATTATAATATTATTAGATGGAAAAGAACAAGGAAAAAGGGGAGAAAAAAGTGTTCAGAAAAATGAGACGATGCGTAATGAATGCGGAAGAAAATGTTTTTTCAAACGCATGATAGTTTCTTGCTGACGTTGAATTACATGTCTTTTTAAACTAAAAATTTGTGTTGTAAGAAATAAACTGTATTGGTGATACAGTTACTTTATATATTACATGTATACAACATTCTGTTCGAAAGAATTCATAAAAAGTTATTATTTTAATCTTCTTTTTTTTACTCTTTTTTGCTTTATGTTATTTTAGATATTTCAAGCTAACTGCTTTTTTCAATATTGAATCCAGCTAGCATGTATTGCCATGAATTTTGGTGCCACGATTGTACAGATCAATGAACTTTTTCGTTTTACGATTCAGTGAATCTTTTAGTGGTCTGAAGAAACTACAAAATGTTTTCCAGAAATTGAAATATTTCATTGAATAAACAAATAAATGAAAAACATTTCAATTATATAAATGCAACTAATTTCGATTATTTTGAATTGTAAAATATTAATTTTAATTAAACTAATTTAAATAATATAGTTACATAATTTAATAAATAACAAAGTAGAAACTTAACTTTTCGATAAGTTCATTTATTTATGATTATTTTTATGTGATTTTCATTCAAAATGTTTATATGATTTTATCAACAATAATTTAGTCCTTTAAATTGTTCATTTTTATTCATTTTTCTTTATAGGGTTGAATTTAAAGTAAAATTATGTTTTCATTACAATTTATTAAAAGTATAAATTTCCGGTAAAATGCGTGTAATGATTATTATAATAAGCATCGTGTGAAGATGTTATTCATTTATTTAAATGTTCCAATCGGAACATATACTGTGGATAAGCATAAATCATTATTCTCTTCCGCAATATGCGATATTGCAAATTAGTATAACACATCACATTATATAATTATCATAATCGCGATACATTTCATTCGATCATTCAAAAACAACTCAACTATTTATTTTTACATTCTTTAATTTAACTTTTTAATATTACATTATTAACTTTGTTTATTTGTTTACTATATTATATTATTTATCTCCTTAATAAGCAATTTATATTTATTTTCTTGACATTTGTTAACTAATTAAACTGATTTATTGTAAAATTGAAGTTTTATCTTATAAAGTTATTTTTATAAACAAAATGATTGAACTTAAAGAAATTTTACATAATTGAATAGCATTTTAATTTCAAATGTAAAATAAAGTTAAAAAATGTTTATTTAATAAATTAAGTATTTAATTAAACTGTTTAAAAAATAAATTACATAATATAGTTATATTATAAGCTATATTAATATTATTATAAGTTATAACAATATTATTATAAGTTATATTATAAGCTATAATATAATATAATATAATATTTTCAAAATATCAAATTCCAAAATTTGAGATTTCAAAGAGGCAAACCTTGCTTCAAACTCACCGATAGAAATACACAAAACCAATCCAGAAATTTAATCCACAAATAAAAAACATGTACATTAAGTCAAACACTAAAAATCGAGATATAAAGGAACAGAAAAAAGGAAATAAAAATAAAAGAAAAAATTAAAAATAAAATGAAAAAAATGTGTCTACATTAATTGCCGGATTGGGACCGGAATGAGTTAGGAAGCGCGACTGGATAGAAACGTAGAGGCAGTGACAGGGGCCCGTGGCGTTGCCGAGTGCGTTCAAACTAAACGAAACGAAACGAAAGAGTGTATAGTTTGGCCGGCTGGCAGTATAGTCACTATACGTATAAGGTGGTCCGAGGGAAACGAAGCGTGAAGCACCAGCACCGCCAACGCCACAGTCGCAGTTGGCTCTGTGCTTTGACTCACTTTATGCACGCGTCTTCCATTCATTGCAAGTGCCGGACAACTGCCACTGCCCGAACTTCACATAATAATATTAATCAACATCGGCTTCGTGAAATTGTATAGTTTGGTGAAACTTGACATTTAGAACAAACAATTCAGTTTCTTTTTTATTGTCAGCAATTCAATCTTCGGTTCTTTTTCCATTTTCTTTCATTAAATTAATTACTATAATTAAATTGTTTTAATTTTATTGTTAGAAGGAAGAAAGATTAAAGTTGTATAAAGTAGAGAATAAAAAGTTACTTTGTTTTTGGAGTAATTTTGTTTCTTTTGAGATTTTGTATGAAAAAGTATAAGTTACACTTTTCTTATAAAAACGCATTTTCGCACTTATTTTATATAACTCAGGTGTAATGTGAAACGCAAAAATGCCTTATCAGATGCTCATATTACATAATGTAAATGAATTGTATAAAAGTATAACGGATTTTCAACAGCAAGAACATGCTTTTTGTTGAATTTATATAAAGATTTAATTATCATTATTTAATCCACTGGCATTGTGTTTATTTCACTTAGACTCAAATGAATATTCGAATAAAAGAAAAACATATTTTTCGATAAGAAATCTCATTTTTTATTCCGAAATGAAATTATTACTAAAATAAAAAGAAATAAGTAAATAGAAATAATACAGAGAGAATTAAAATAATTATTAATTGCATTAATTTTTGATTTTTAAAATACAATTTTCTGAGGAAAAAACTTGTTGAAATTTGACTAAAAACTTTTATGAATAATTATGGGAGGTTGACGTTAGTTTTAAGACACCCGGTATGTTATATTTTCTCAGATGAGTAGACTGTAGAATGAAACACTGTACGTAGTTATACTATTATATGAACAGTATACCTATGTTATTTCCTCTACTCTTTGTCGTTCTTTACGTTTAAAGCTGCACAATTATTCTTGACTTACTCTCTTTACATACTGACAGACCGAAAGTTTTTAAAATTACTATAATTAACATTATTTATCATTAGTTATTTAAAAATCCTAGTAAAAAGAATCAAATATTGTCTATATATAATAATATAGATTAACAATATCTTATTCAGGAAAATATATTGACAATATATTAACCATATGCTGACCATATATCGTTAATATATGAACAATATATAATTCGCTAAAAATAATATATTGTTAATATATTAATAAAATATATCGAAAATATATGATTCTTTTTATTAGCAAATATATCTCTAAAATTATTAAACAAATACAAATATAAATTTAAATGTTTCTTTTATTTCTAAGTTAATAAAATAAAATGTTGAATTTGCAGTGCAAAATGATGTACCATTATTTCTTACTGATACACAATTGAGAACTTTCGATATAAAAAAAATATGACATAAAAACAAAATCCAACATATTATTATATCTTAAATGTATAGATATTCTTCTTCGAATGACATCTTGTACTCTTAAGTGCAAATAAACCTATATTTGGAAATCGATTTACAGTGCAAATAAATAGTCGAGTATATAAAGTGCATTATCTTATCAGAATGTATATATGGAGTGTATATAGAAAAGAAAGGATTTAAACTACTTTGTTAGTAACGACTGCAATGTCCTGAATTGTATTCACGAAAGTGCATTTAATTGAAACTAAAATTGATTAGATTAAAAATCATGATTTTTTATGTTTCGTAAATGTCATTTTTATGATTATTTATTATAATGATCACAGATCGATTAATTAATATCATCATTAATACTTTCATGATTGATTATAATCTTTAATAGATACTTATATAATATTTATATAAAATAAAAAATATTTACCGTATTTTTTTCTGTTTAATTGTATATTCTTTTGATCTGATATTTTATTATTTAAATTAAAAATTAATATCCACGACTCCACATGAGATACACAAATATAATAATGCCAGCGTAAAATAAGAAAAAGTACATAGTAAAAATCCACGTAACAGTAAGCTGTATGATTCGTCGAATTTCCATGATTAACTTTATAAGTATCTGTTGAAAATACTTTTGTCAGCAAGAATAATTGACTCTGTAAATAGCCGTGAAATGTAGTCTGACTGACAAACTATGCGACACTGTTCGTCATCGATGTCGTCTTCTCAAAGCATTTGCCAAGTTTTTACGGTGCTTCTATAATCGATATCTGGTAACATTTTTTAACTTGATCAATTCTAGCCTTTTGTGGTTCATGATCATGTTCGTATCTAATTAAATTTTTCAGGTCAAACTGATCAGATAAATTGTATTATATGAAATTATGTGTCTGAAGTTTTTAATATTTGAATTTAATAGTTAAATTACATTGAATACAATTCTTTAAATTATAATGTTTATAATATGATTTTAAAGATTTGTTGATTAAAACTTAATTGATTCTTGAGATTATTAAGAAATAAACAAAAACCATACCTTGAGCATCAAATTGTCGTCGTTTTCTCAAAATCACACGATTTTGAGACGATCCCGGGCCTGTTCGATTGGTTTCTCTGTTGTAAAGCTCGCTATGAGATTCATCTTCACCTGCGCTGGTTGCACTGTCGCGTTGCATAATTTCATCGCTATATCCTCCGAAATTACTTAATCCAGTTCCATCAAAAAGCTTCACTCTACGTGTTAAGTCGATGTAATTTTGCAAGCCAGATTCACTTAGTCTACAAATATATAAGATATCAAATTTTATAATAATGTTATATATTATGTAAAAATTATATTTACATTAAATATTTTACATAACAAATAAACTTAGTGTTATAGATATATATAGTTAAAGCATATTTAAATTTGTAAATGTATTAATACAATATTTATAGTTAAATAATTATTTTTTCTTTTTTCATTTTTTGCTTGATTTTTTGTTCAATGTACTCACCTAATGCTTTCACTACCACTGCTTTCATATCTTGTACTACTGTTTGACTCTCGTCTCGTTCTGGTAATGGCATCTCGGATCCTTTGAGATGCCATTGATGAATCTCCACCAACGGTTTTTCGTGGCATCGCTGGAGTGGGTTCACTCTCGCTCTCTCGAGGACTGTATCTTGAGGATCGAGTACTGAGAGGACTAGCCTCCGGTGATAGATGCTAAAATAGTATAAGAAATGTAAGATAAGAAAAAGAGATAAAATTAACTTACACGTATATATATATAATTTTGCATTTCAAACATTACTTTATAAAGCAACTTACACTTGAGCAACGTCGGTTGGATATATCGTCAGTTTCATCAGCAGTTGATGATTCTTCTTTTAAGTTGTTTCTTCTCATCTGTAATAATAATATATCATAATATATCATAATATATTAGTAATTTTATAGTAACTGTTATTAAATAGGAATTACATTATTTTAAAATAATAATCAGATGAACTCTTCTCCGACCAGGCTTTTTTTCTATCCTTGTCCCACGAGAAAAAGTTCGGTCGTATTTCTTTTTCTAACGAGTCCATTGGACTCAACCTGGTCGGAGAAGGGTTAAAGATTTTTGTAAAAATAATTTATTTATTCTAAGTACAGTAGAACCTGCGAAGAGTCCACTTTTTCTGTCCTTTTTAACCTGCAAAGAGTCCACTATTGTCATCTTTTTTTCTTTATACCAAAACATAGGTTAAAAAAGGAGAGAAATAGTGGACTCTTCACAGTGTAAACAAAGACACAAATATGGACTCTTCACAAGTTCTACTGTATTGAGAATTATTTGTCAACAAATGTAAAATAATATTCAGTTAAATATTGAATATTTCATAAATAAAGTTTATGTATCTATTGAATTATAAATTTAAAGTTTACAGAGTCACGAAACTTCGAAAACAAAAGTTTAGTTTTTAAAATAATAAAATAAGTTTTTTGTCATTATGAATCTTCAAGTATCTATAAAAATTGTTCTAAGAAACTTTGAAAACAAGTATGAAACACTTTAAAACTTCAATGAATTTGTCTGGAAAGATCAACGATTTTTATTTACTTATTATTTATTAATAAAAAATACAAGAAAATAATTTAATCACATAATTATTAAAAAAAACATAAAATATCCATTAAATTAAAATATTTGTAATTTTCTTTAATAATATGCTTAGAAAATCAATAATTAATTCTCAAAAGAGCACGGTAATTTAATATTCCAATGTTAATAATTAAAATTTTTAAGTTTATTTATTGATATAAATATTTATAATAATATTAAACTTGGAACAAATATTTTAAGAATAAACACAAACCACAACTTCGTCGTTTCTTCGTTCCTCCAGAATCATCTTCTCGGCGTTACTTTCGCTAGATTCGTTACCGGTATTTTCGTTATCCATCTCGTCCCGACTTTCAGTATTCGTTTCCGCTTTGTTCTCCATATCGTTTTCTTCATCATTTTCTATGTTATAGATCGTCGTGATTTCATGCAATTTTTCCTCACTTTGACTTTGTTTGCTTAACATAGATTCCTCAGCGGACACTCCCAAATTCGTCAATTCGTTAACCATTATTTCCTCCTTATCCTCGACATTATCGCACGGCACAACAGATTCTGCATCTTCTTCTCCACCACCACGATTGTTTCTTGATTTTGTCTCTTGATTGTCTTCCTTGTTAGCCTGACGTCCAACTTTGGAACTACAAGCAGCAATTGAAAGTTTCGTTTCTTCTTTCCTCGGTGTCTTTGATGTCAAACGTATGTCATCTTTACTGTCCTGTCGTTTCAGTTTCTCGTCTTTTTGTCTTTGCGGAGACAACAATTTTGGGATAAAACTTGGGATGCTGATATCTTCGCGACTTCTTCGTAAATCATCGGTGCTTCCTCTGTACCTATTCAAAATATATATTAAATTAATAATTTTAATTTTATGCTAAAAGCCAAAAATATTATCGAAAACTTTAAATGATAGTAAAAAGAAACATATATTGACCATATAGTAATCATATATTCACAATATATTGCCAATATATAAACAATATATCGGTTACTTTTATAAGTGCTATTATATTGCCAATATATGGTCCATATATGGAAAATATTTAAAAATATATGGTCAATATATTGTCATTATATTATCAATATATTAATAATATATGAATAGTATATGTTTTTTACTAGGATATTATACATTAATGTTGTAATGTATTAAGTGATTTATACCTTTGTGGTATTAATGATCTTTTAGGTGATTCTTGCGGACTGCGAATATCCTCAAATTCTCGTGAACTTCGGCGAAAAATCGGGATGTTTGATTTGCGTTCGCCATGTTTCGCGGTGTTTTTCACTTCAGGTGACGGCGTAATTTTCAAGACCTTCGGTGCTTTTAAAAACGATACCAACTCCTGCTTCTTTGTCTTCGTCTGTGTCTTTTCATCCGTCTTGTTTATACTCTTGTCGGACTTTTTAACGCTCAAACGTTCGTCATCCACTTGGAGGAGGCTAGATTTGTCGACATTGTCAAAGCTGGAATCATTGTCTTTCCTGTTGTCGACTTTTTGCTGTTGATCCACAGTCGCGTTCTTCTTATTGCTCTCGTTAATTACAGCGACAATATCAGCGCTGTTGTAATTGTGGTGTCGCGATGGTAAGCTCCGATAAACTCGATATTCCGGCAATTTTCTAGTTCCAGACCAGCGGACTGGAGGTCCTAATTGAACATAAAACAACCAAAGGGAAATAATTATTTTCCTAATGATAAAAAAAGATATATTTATAAAACGAAGGAAAATAAAATATCGTTTTTCTAACACATGCATCGATAACAAATCTTTTTTTCTCTCTCTCTCTCTCTCAAAAGTAGGACGAAAGTGGCACTTTCTCTCCCCGGGAAGAAAAGTATTTTCATCCCTTAAATTTTGGAATGAAAATGTTCACTTTCTCTCCCTCGGAAGAATAGTATATTCCTCAATTAGGAACGATATTTTTCCTCACCAGTGTATCGGAAAGATCTTTTCTTCCTCGAAAAATGGGATAAAAGTGGCACTTTCCCTCCAGAGGGATGGAAAGTAACTATAGTGATGGAAAGTAACAAATTTGCTTCTCTTATTTAAGTTATACAAACTTTTTCTCCCGAGGGAGAGAAAGTGCCACTTTCGTCCTACTTTTGAGGGAAGAAAAGACGTGTTTTCGATACACGTGTGAGAAAAAAGATCTTTTCTTTTGCATTAGTAAGAAAAAAATATCGTCCAAGTAGGTAAAAATTCGCAAGTAGGAAAAAATTGCTGATTCGACTCATGTGAGATTGCTACTCGTGTAGAATCGGCAACTTTTCTCCCTAGTTGCGCAATATATTATTTTTTTGTTCATAATATTTAACTTTTACGAAACAATTTTTCCTCGAATTCTGATCAGTTTGAATAAATGTCTTTATAAACTAAATAAAATGGAATATCAGATACGATGAATCAAGGATTTATCTACAGTAAATTGAATAATTGTCGTTTACCATTGATTGTCCACGCTCGGCGGATACTGTATTTCAGGATGTCCAGAGGCGAGAGAGTTTCATCCCTTCCAGCACTGTGCTTGGTACTCTCATACATCCATTCGCCGCTAACGGCGCGCAACTCTCTATAAGAAATATAAGAATTGGGTTACCGTCGAAAGGCACGAAAGTAAGATACCGATGCAACTACGGTATAATCCAACCCCGCAAAAAATTATTTCATAGAGAAAACCCGATGAATTCATCATTTTCAATTCCAAACCTTCATTGCAAGATTTTGCGATCAAAGCTTCAACAATTTCTTGCCAACCGGTTCAAAGACAAATTTACATTTATTACAATTCAAACTTTTTATGTTTACTTTTTTAAACTCATTTTTTGTATTACTTTTTTGTATAATTTTATAGGAAACATTTTATTTTTATACATTTAAACATTTAATTGTCATTTTATAAAATTTTATTAAATTACCATTTTTAATTTTTTTTTAAGTATAGATTTAGTTTGACTATAATAACTTACGATATCTTGTGACAGACTGTGCAAAGCCAATCAACGCCTGGGGAGTCTTTGTTATTTTCAATGGCACTCTTAGACTCGCGACATTGTCGGCACACTCGAAACTTGCACCTCGGACACGTTGCTCCAGTATTGTAGAATCTGCCAAACGGTGCCCCGCACCTCGCACATTTTCTTCCCTGATATGATTGGTCGCGAAATATTTTCAATCCACGACGTTTTAAGTCGCTTTTCAGTTTGCTGAAATCAAAAGATCATATTTAATTTTCACAAAACTAACAATTGATCAAGTTGAATTTGTTTTCGTATTTTACAATAAAATGAAATAATTTTTGTTGATGAAACTATTAAAGTACATTCAATTTAGTTGTGAAATTCTATGAGTTAGATTTTAGTTTAAGGTGACTCGATCCCCTTAAACTAAACTTAATATTTGGGTCATGGAGAAGTAAAATAAATAAAAAATTGACCTTAAGTATATTCTATAAGAGTCAAATATGGACAGCGAAATCGAGTGAAATTGTTCACGCATACATTTTATTGTTAATACGACGTCAAATATACTTTTATCAACAAAACAATTCCTCATTGTCTGTCGCTTCTCGACCGCGAAATCGCGTTTTTTCGTGCACCTTGTTGCGTCTATCAAGTACACTTATATTGTCATTATGAATAGTTCAAATTTCAAGGCCAATCCAAAAAAAAGTGCCATGCAACTTTGTTCTGATGAAAGTTAATAACATATTCTACATTTTACAAAGTATTTTACCATAAAAAAAAGTTCTTTCATTTAAAAAATCATATTTCAATGAGATTTGTACGTTTTTGCTGTATTATTATAATCCTGTAAAGATGATAGAAAGTCTTAATAATTTTGATCCAAATTATAAAATTGTTATATTATGTAACTTAATTAAACGTTTCATGATAATCTAAAGATTATTGCATATTAAATATGTTAATATTTTAATCACGTGATTTATAATTTGCAACAGCGTTGTGCAATAATTTTAATCCATGACAAACTATTTCTCAAATTTCGAATTGAATTTCACTGAGAATTTCATTGATTCAGATGACTTTTGATAATACTGCTATCGATTATGCAAAATAGATTGTCGATAATGATTTAGACATAGACCATAAATTTCATGAATTATTACTTTATCTAACATACTTTTTGAAATGTGAATGAAGAAATGAGCACAAAAAAATCATTAGTCATATATATATACATGAAGTCAGAAAAATGCATGTTGAAATGACAGACCAGCTAACTTTGACAGTTGAGCCCACGTAGTCATATTTCACAATGACTTTTAGTAACCCATTACAATCCTTGAAACGAAATGTTATTCATTTACAGATTTTTATTCAATTTCAATGATAAAGTAAATAACACGATTATATCATAATTAAACTATTTAAAATAAGTTTTTTTATAAATGCAGTAAATGATCTACTTCTAATTTGTTTAATAAAGTATTTTTTTTTTTTTTTTGCAAAATTGCAATCATTCAATGATGTCTGTTATTTAAATCCAAACCACTTTTAAACTTCCACTTATCATATCACTGAAACAACAATTTCTGAGCAAAAATGTTGAACACTTCACTTGAACATCCACTTAAAAGTGCAATTATTATTTTCCTTATTTATTCACATTTTTTTATATTACTTTTCTTTTTTCATTTTTGATATTAAATTTATGATTGACTTAACAGATCATAAAGAGATTAGTTGAAGCATGCAAATATAAAGCTTGTGTAAACTGATACGGCAAAATGCAAACTTTGAAACGTAGCAAACGAGAACTAAACTGTTTGTCGGAGTCTGTGCACAGCGCTTCGAAACAGGAAGAAACAGATCTCCGCAAGCTGGCATCGATCTCATACTGAATACAAGAGTTGGCCGATCTCTCGACTCTCGTCCGTCTTTTGGTTCGACTCGCGCTAGCGGGGGCGTTCCGTGACTCTTGCTACCTATATACAGTAATGTCGTGGCGTAGGTATTCCTACTTGCCGTTGCTGAACCTCAACATTCTCTCACTCTTTTTCTCGTTACCATCTCGACACCTCGCCATTTTTTTTGCGTCAATTCCCCAATCGCACCTTGCCTTCTTCAACGTCCCAACTTTTTCCCTGCATTTTCTTTATTTCTTCCTTTTTTTTCCAACATTTAATATCACAAAGTACAATAATTGACAATTAAAAGTAATAGAATGTAAAACACTCAAATTAATTGCAAACTATTAAACACAATGGAAATTAACATACAATGAACCACTTGATATTAATATAGTTCCACTCGTTCAGTGGAACTATATCAATATCAAATCTTGACTTTATTTTCCTTTTTTCTTTTAATCTGATTTAATATAACTTTTTCGTATACAACAAAATTATTCTTTAAAATCAAACAATTCTAATATTTTTACCTTTTATTAATATTGCAAAAATTACAAAAAAAAAAAAAAAAAAAAGATTTTATCCTTACTTTAGTATTTAATATAGTAATTTTTTAGACAATAATATTCTTATATACAAATGAAAAATAAAAAGAAAGAAATATTGAAAATAAAAACAATTTGA
The DNA here is from genome assembly GCA_022817425.1 of Gryon sp. ZL-2020. Taxonomy (NCBI): domain Eukaryota; kingdom Metazoa; phylum Arthropoda; class Insecta; order Hymenoptera; family Scelionidae; genus Gryon; species Gryon sp. ZL-2020. The sequence goes on along the minus strand of JABFPJ010000388.1, from coordinate 29,904 downwards.
TGAGTTATAATTGTGAATAAAGTTGAATTGAAATTCAGTGGGACATTTGTTGAATAATTGTAAAGAAAAGTGGTATACAATGGCGACGTTATATGGTGGCACAAACATGCAGAGGAGGTACGTGTAGAGGAAAACAACATGCAACTCCTTGAGTCATGCCCGGTCCCACTCTGCGCCTCGACCCGACTCTAGTCCTCCGCACTCCGCACGCTATATAATCTAAGCTCCACGAGCTGTTTCCTCTATCTTTTCTTTATTACAACTCCGTCTCGTCTTCCCTTTTATCGGATCGCTTACGTTACGAGCACACTCGCACTTTTTATATTCAAAAGCAGCTCGACTTTTAAATACATCAAATGAATGTCACGTACAATCAAAGAGAAAGGGAAGAAGTCCAATTTTTGTTTGTCCAACAATAAATTGTCTTCATCAAAGTTAGACTTAGCTTTTGTGATTTGAAGTCATTGTGTTGGATTCAATTTTGGAATTAGAAACAAAAAAATGAAGTTTGATTTGAAAGGAACGGACGTTTGTCTTTCTTCATTGACATTTCTTTTTATGGAACACTTTTTTTGCATTCTGATGATGCATATTAATTATATGACGAGATTACAAATTGGTTGTTGGGATGGAAAATTGCAATGTCCTGCAATTTGCTTGAATCCATCGTATCGTCTATGATGATACACCTTGTAATATAACTGATACATCGTCTATCGTGAAAGCGTCATCTTTCTCTTATTGGGATCGTCGAACATAATTTGGTGTCGCTGCATAACACTATTCAATATATATATCATGTATCTTCTATACATATATATGTTATATATGTATATGTATACACGAAATCACAAGTGTTCTTCCTACGCGCTTTTCATTTCCTTTTTTTCTGAATATTCGACTGGTTTTATGTCCAGTTAAGACGAAACAACTTACGCCGTTCTTGCTCCACTTCCGCACGGCGTTTGAACAACATTTACTTTGGCATTTGACTTCTTCAATCAATCTTGCGTAAGACTACGATATGATGAAATTAAATTCAATTAAAGACGACCCAACCAAGGAAGTCTATATTCGACAATGAGGAAGTCCCAACCAAACTCTAATCAGATCCTGATATGCCTAACTGAATTACATTCAATTTTGTTAGATTATCTTCATCGGGAAACTATGATGATATGGTTGGCCATACCAGAGTCACAATTATCCAATTTTACATATATGTTTTCCATCTTTGGCATTTGCCAAGAAGAGATTTAAACAAAAATGAAAATATTTTACTGTTTATGAAAACATTGTAAGATAACTTTGAAAGCAACGAAAATATGAGAGAAGCTAAAGAAATAGTGATTCTATAAGCAAGCGATGTACATGCGAACTCGTAAGGGCAATGGCTACGCGCAAAGAGAAGAGAAGGAGAAAGTAAAAGGAGTTTTATATAGCACATGATTGCTTCCTTTGTGAACCACATCTTCGTTCTTATTTGCCTTTTTGCGTGTGCACATTCTATCTTCCTTGCTTGTCTTGTACATAGTCAAGTTGAACTCGAAGTATAATTTGAAAAACAGAATCCTACTTTTAACGGTATAATTGTTTTGCTCAATACTTAAAGACATTCGACGTTGATTGTATTCTTATAAGTCATTTTCCAGTGAATACAAGATTTTCTGCTCAAATCATTGCATTCTTCGATCAAATTACAAACTCCAAAGAAATCTAAATTTTATTTAACATTAATACGCTATTTTCATATCTTTGAAAACAATGTGCTAAACAAAGAGAAATACTTATGTTTAATTATGATGTAAACAAAGACAAATAAACATATGAGAATAGCGTATTGTTTGGAAATTTAATCTTACCAATTAAACAACTAAAGGATTTTTATTTTTGTTCAATTATAATTAGTTATAAGTATTTTTTAACAATCGTAAAATACCTTAGTTTTAAACAAATATTCAACAATATATTCATACTTCAGATGCACACAATATATACAATAATGTTACCTTAATTAAGACTAAATATAAATTAAATTGCAGTTGGTCAATTATAATGGACATAACAATAAATAAATAAATAACATAATGAATTAACACAAATGATAATAAATTAACATAAACGAACATAAATTGTAGTTATAATTATCATGGCAAGATTAAATTCCTACACAATTAATGCAGTAATTATTACTAACAAAATTGAATTTTTAAATAATATTTATTTAACATTGTATTCGAGTTTTTATTTTTTTTCTTTGTTTTCTTGAGTTAAATAATGAAAAAAAAATAGTGATAGAGGTGAGAAAAGACTTTTTTGAGATTGTCATCCATTGAAACTTCCATCCTTTAAATGGAAAATGTTAAATAGTTTCACTTTCACGTGCATTTGTATTTGCAATAAATATATCCTGTCTATCAAGATTTGATTAAACCAAGAATTTATTTCTATCCATAATTCTATCCATCGAGAGTGTAAAAATGCTTAATCATATAAAACTATCTTCTGTATCGCAAATGAAAACTTTCAGTTCCGTCAAAATTAATATAATTAAAACAATCCATCAGAATGATTAAATCCATCGATCATGATTAACCATTAAATGATAAACTTTATACTTTTTGTTCAACTATGAAAAACGTCACTATTTGAAAGAACAACTTCTGTGATACAGATTAATGGTTTTGAAGATTTAATTAAGTTGAATTTTATGATCAAACTATATAAAAAGCTATGAAATTGTTAATAATAAATAATAATCACAATAAAAATTATTATTTTACGATGGCGTTGCAGGACAACTCTTTTTTACATTTTATTCGCTTATCTTTTTATTATTTTTTGTTCAACAACTCTTTTTTTCTGTGTTTCTCGTCATGTCTTATTTTTTAGTTTCCTCTTTTTGCCCCTTTTGCTTATATCGCATTTTCCGCAACAAGACTTGTCGGATGATAATTATGACGGCAGGAATTTCTATAGTGAACATATATGTATACATATATTTAAGTATATATATAAATATATATACATAAATACATGTGAATACTAACAGATTATAAGACCCGTTATTCAACCTTTGAATTTAATGTACTTTTTCCAATGTGTCACATAAATTATTATACCGCCATCGAAAATCAATTGTTCGTCGTTTAAAATCATCATGGCCGAAATTGTAAGAAAACAAAATGATGAATTGGCATTTTCACATGGATATAATACTCGTTTCTTTTTCATTCAATGGAATGTTGTTAAGGTCAAAGGTTATTGATTTAAGCGAAGAAATACTTGTCAAAAGTCTGCAGTCACTTTTGGTGTTTAACTAAAAACTTAAGATAAGATTCTTTTAAACTTTAAGATAAATTTGTCGCGAAAATGCTGAACTGGTTTCTTCTGAGGACAATTTATCATGTTTTTCTTCAGATTGCAGCAATTTCAAAGTATTTGTTAGGCTACAGGTGGCAAATCATTTGTGCAGTCATAAAAGTTGTGCAATTCATCAAAAGTAAAGTCAACGTTTGAGTAATAAGACATTCACGTGACTACATTAGTTAGGCTAATCCTGAAACAAGTCCTAATACAACATGCTTATTTTACATCCGCGTGAAAGCGTTGGATCTCCGGCTTATACGGGAAACAACGTCGAGGAAGCCAGTCATTGACATTGAGAAACACCAAGGTGTTAGTGTCTGCGTCTGTGACTAAAATAATGTTGGTCTGACAAACATAAAACATGTGTATGTATATGTATTTTCATCAAACATTCAGCAAGTTTAGTTTTATTCGCCAAATAAATACGCTGCAAGAATTTAAATAAAGATTATCGTTTGGATTTTATCGTATATCCGAATAAAAAGGATCATATACTGTCCATATATTGTCAATATATTAGTAATACATTATTTTTAGCCTTCATATATTGTCAATACATTGATAATATATGAACAATATATTGTCAATATGGTACTATACATTTTCCATATATGGACTATATATATACTGTGTATTAGCACTTTACAAAAGTATTGACCATATATATTCACAATATGTCAATATATATGTTCAATATATTTTCAATTATGCACAATATATGATCGATATATGGTTCATATATGGTCAATGTATTGTCAATTATGTTCAATATATGATCAATATATGATTTCTGAAATAATATATGTTTTATATATGGACAATATATGATCCTTTTTACTAGGGTATTACAGATTATTATTACTTTTACCACAATGATTATTTGTGGTATTTACCACAATTAAATGAACACATAATGATTACTTTCAATCGTTATTTTTGCTACAAATAATAGTAAAGAGAACCAAAGATTTAAATTTTGAATTAATATCATTTGTGTTAACTTTTAATAGAAATCAAATGAACATATTATGATGAAGTAAATAAAATGTGTATAGTCCTCTCTCCGGTCATTTAATTAATGGACTATTTGAAAATCAGATAACAGGTAAAGTTCCTGATAACACAAAATGTAATTAATGCTGTTTCTATTTGCATTGTTATAAAAATGCCGCCGTAGTAAACTCCAATGTACTATTAATCGAAACTAAAATTTATTGGATTAGACCGGTTTATTATGACAATCATAATTTATTTGCACGAAACATTTTGTTAGTATCAGTAAAAGCGGATACATTTTAGCAAACAAAAAAAAGAAATAATTTAACTTCTCTGAGTATATAAAATTTATTTTTTTATTTTACGATGCTATGCTGTATTTTTATTCATTTTTACAACATTATTTTATAACAAATTAAATAGAAAAATTCAATTTTCATTTTTTTCTTTTTTGTAAAATTTGATTACGCTGATAGCCATTATTACATAAATTTTATGTAAAGTTAACTTCGCAACGTGCAGCAATATTTTCATAAACTTTAAACATTGAAAAATTGACGTTACTTAATGCAGTTTTATAAAAAAAAACTTTGAAATTGATATTTATAATATTAAACAACATTCAACAAAACAATATTTTATATTTAATACTTTGTTTTTCTCAAAATATTTTTTTTTCATTTCTACTTTAAAAGATCAATTTTTTTAATTAAAGTATTCTTAATCATTAAAAATGATACTTTTACTCTCAATTTCATTAATATTTGTGTAAAATCGGATAATTTCAAATAAATCAACGATTTTTGAAGCATTTTGCAAACAAATTAACAAATTGATTAAAAACGACAAATTAACGAAAACTGGCTCAATGGAAATGATTTATCGAAATATTTCGTGACAATACGGAGTTATCCTCACTTAAATTTTACCCAATTGAAAAATGTTTATAGAAACATAAAAAAATTTATGTCAAAAACCGCATAAATACTAATGAAGAAATTAAAATTAAAATAGATCTTTCTATTTGTAAATCCTAATTCACCATTAAATTAAATAAAAAATTTAATTTTAATTGTATGTTGCACGTTTGAAAACAATGTTGGTTTGACAATGTCTTTTATCTGCAAAATTGATTCGGAATTTCATTGTTTTAAAATCAATGCAAATTGTAATTTGTACGAATCGAAGCTTTTAATTGCTTTGCACTTGTGAGACACGCATGCGCGCGTTGTGCGAAATAATGCCATAATTACAGATTATGCAGTTAATAAATTATAATTTTCTCAAGACAAGGCATAATCGCTTATCAATGTGCTTCATTATTCAACGTGACTTATTGTATTATAAATCAACATCGCGTGCAACAATCAAACAAAATTATACAAACACTTTCGTTGCATGTTTTATATTTAGAAACACAATTTCAAAAAGTATGTTAAGACTTGAAATTCACACATTTTGTTTATTTCACAACTTTTGAAGATATCTTCTTGCTACAACAGCATTTCTTATTGCTGCAAATACAATATTTGTTTTAACTTATTTTATTATCTTAATTCAATAAATAAAATTTAATATTGAAAAAATAATACTTTTGATAGTAAAATGTTCTCTGTTTGAGTTGTAACAATAAATGTACATGAAACTTACCCTTGATCATCATCCATTGAAACCGTTTGTTGCATTCCAATGCAAGTAGTATCCGTAGTTGACATTGTTTAAATATTTGTCTCGTATGTTTTAATGATTGTAAAAACAAATTGCCATTTGAGTTTATATAAAATCGTAATCACTGTGACATTATGTATCTGCGTGACGTGTGAAAGTGTAAGTGATAAGGGATACGGATTCAGAATCTGTCATCATCCTCGTGCATCGTAATCTAAAATACAAATCGAAGATACTTCGTTAGACACTAGACGACACACCTGGCTTGTGACGAAAGTAAATTAAACACTCTGTGTCAGATAACATTAAAAATAAACTTCTTTCTTACATTGACATACATTATAACGTTTCGTTATTTTCGATTACCATTTTCTACATTTTGTTTTCTTTTACATTTAAGTTTTGAATATTCTAATTTTTATTTACAATAAAAATAAATGTTTAAATTATGATATAATCGAAAACAAGAAACGGAAGAAAGATGAGCTTAAATTACAGTAGAAAGTATATAAATTATAAGGCACGTTAGTAAAGCATTGTTTAGTATAACAGTTTAATGTATGAATGAAAAAAAACGTTCAATTAAAAAAAAATTATATTCCATTCCACAGTAGTAAATTGTTCACATTTTCTGAATCATTTCAACTTAGATTGAAGTATTTTCTAATGTATATAATTAAAAATGTAAATGTTTTGGTTGAAATGTATTTTTCATTTCGAGATCAATAACAGAGATCACGAAACCAGAGAAAACAAATGCAGCCCAAAGAGAATGCGACAAGTTTATACTCCGTGTCATTAACCTCGAGCGTCCAGTGGACTTCTGTAAATGGTCAGAATTGGCTAGTCGATATCCAATTGAGCCTGACAAGTCTTCTTTTTATCTGTCAATATTGAATGCGTTGAAATATGCCCTCGCTTATCACAACATTCGGTGACACTTTTTGGCGTTATGAAATAAATAAGAAGCATCGATGATTTTTCCTTGGCAGCGTATTGTCCGTAAGCAGACTCTCGGGTCGAGCTGGCGCCAGCCAAGGTTACGCGTTCACGCGGGTGCGGCGGTCAATCCAACAGTCGCTTGGCAACGTTTCTTATTTCGCCCCAAAAAACACCTGCTTCAACGACTAAGACCCCTTTTTTTCCTTCTTTATTTCCAGATCGATCTCCAGTTTTTAACTGTTTATCTTTCGAATATATTTTGTGCTAATATTTTTATAAATAATTCAATTCAAATTAAATCAAAGTAGACAATAATAGATAGTTTATGGTGGAAAAAATATAAATAGCATTTACTTTCGATCACGTTTTGCTGAGATCCATTTGCGATTGACTCTTCAGATTGTAACGTCAAACATCACTTTGTTGTCATTGTCGGCACATTGGTTGGAAGCACATTCAAAGGTACTTGTAAAACGTCACACACAACTCAAATGTAATCTTTCCCTCTCGCTCGCACAAGAATTTTGAAATTGATGAATATCGATCACATTGTGTCTAACAATTGGCAATTGTTGCAAAAATTTAAACGAAAGTGCTGTTGATTTGTCATGACAGTGATTTTGTGGTGAATTTGAGAGAAAGAAGTTCAAGTTTTGTCACATCACGACTACCTGTTGCGCGTACCATGCGACTTTTGGTCACGCTAACAACCCACCTGTGCTGTGTGACAGAGATTTGCGCCGGCGCGCATGCGCACAGTCAGCGTTAAGTAAGAGGCAAAAGGCGTCCAGCGTGGTCCAATCTGGCGCGTGAAACGGCGCAGCCGCCATCTTGCAGGGATTCTACGGGTTAACTTGTTCCTTCGCAGAATTACCTTTCATTTTATATAGTAAATATGATTGTGAATGTGCGATTGCCTTTTTTTCCTCGTCTTCTTCAAGTGTGTGCATACGCCGGAGACACAATCAAACCATACACTGCATAATGTTCGCCGGGTTTCGACTGCAAGGAGTGCAACTTTTAGCCGCATTTTATATATCATTTGAATTATTTTCATCAAATTGTTATAATGTTTCTTCTTTTTAACTCCTAAATGGGATGCAAATTTTCAAATGCTTGGAAATGTAAAATATCAAGGATGTTAATAGAATTTTGTTTACTTTCTTGGAAAAAGTAAAAACAAGATTTTTCTAATTTTGTCGGAAAAAGTTAGACAAAAAGATGTACAAATTTCGCAAATTTACAAAAAAAAATATATTTATACTGTAATATTGCATATGCAATATAACATTATATTTATCAAATAATGTATATAATCATTCATGATGTAAAAAGTTCACATTATAAAAGAATTTATATAATAATGTATATAAAGAATAGTTGATGAACTGCATAATTTACATAAACCGTATACAAAGAAAAACTTAATTGGTTTCATGTAAAAAAATCTAGGTTAAATAGTATATTATGCACAAAAAACAAATAGTTTTATGCCTTTTAAAAGCCTTTTAAAGAAAAAAAGTGCGAAAATAGTATATTCCGTAACGAGGGAAAAAAGTTGCCGACTCTTGATGAATGAGATTTGACGCACTTTTCTTTTTTAAGGAGAACAACTTTAATTCCATTTTTCGGAGTAGAATAGTATCGAAAACAAATCTTTTCGTCACTTAGGGAAAAAAGTGTCATTTTCCTCTTTCAGGAGATTGCGAAAAATGGCATTTACCCTGCCTTGTAACAAAATATATCGTATGCAACAAGGGAGTTGAAGTTATTGTTAAACTTATCTAAAATCCGTAGCTTTTCTCTCTAGTTGCGAAATATACTATTTTCTCATACGTGCATCGAAAATACATCTTTTCTTCTCTCAGAATTGGGACGGCAGTGGCACTTCTTTTCCTTCGGGAGGAAATGTATTTTCATCCCTTAAATGACATAATAGAAGATTATTTTTCCTCCCTAGGGATAGAAACTTTTTCCCTCCCTAGAGAGAAAAAGAAAAAATATCACACAATGCGAATAAATTCGACTCGTGTGATATTGCTACACTCGTCTAGAATCAGCAACTTTTCTTCCCATTTGCGAAATATACTATTTTTAAATTAAAAGAAAAATGTTCAAATTGTATTTTTGTTAAATTTACATTTTCAATATCAAACTTCAAATTAAATAAAACTCCAATAAAAATACGTTATTTTTTACACAGTAACCGTAATGGTTTAAATGTATATAAGTGGGCTTGAGCAATCATCCTAAACCTCCCACAACTCTAAAATCGACAAGTTCTATCTCTGGTTGCAGAATATTATGTATCAACTTATGCTAAAGTGCTTTTTTACCAATTCTGTAAGAAAAAGCGTGTGTTTTCGGTGCACATGTGAAAAAATAACGTGCAAAAATCCCATTCATCTTGTGTGAAATGTCTATACTCGTCTAGAATCAGTAAATTTTCGTCCTAGTTGCAAAATATATAGCGTATAAATTTATTTTATGAAGAAATAGATAAAAGTAAACAAATTATGTTGATTAAACATTTAAATTTTTTCTTTGTTTTCTAATTCACTAATATGGAACCATATTTTGAATTTTTATTATATTGCGAAATATGTTAATCAAATACTGATCAATATTTCCACAGAGTAAGATTAAATAAATAAGTTTATTTAATCGTAAGATTACCATACAAACGCAGTGAAGATAGCGGATACCAAATGGATACCATTTTCATGGTATCCATTAAAAAAAAACTTATTCAAATACTTATATTTACTTAAGCAAAGAATCATATCAGTTATGTCTGTTCATAACTCATTGCTTCCTTATCTAAACCGCGATATAGGTATTTTGAGAGGAAAAAACTTGATATCAACATTTTCTTGAAAAACTAACAAAAAATATATACTACAACGTCTGTTATTTCTATTTCATCAAATAATCGGCCGATTCCTTGATGGACGAAACTTTATATTAAAGCGCGTGCAAGAATCATCTGTTAATGTTAAATGACTATTAATACTTTTTTACAGTATTAAATTTTTATATAATTAAAAATATTCTTACAATTATAGAGTTTTATAAATTATTTCGCCGGATTTTAATTAATTATAACATTAATCTATCAAAAAATGATAGAACATTTAAATATTCCAATGTCAGAATTTGTTATCTAATACAATGCAATTCATTATAGATAATTTAATTACTCATTTGCTTTTGTTCACTTCGATTTGTTCTGTATGAAATGTATGTATTCCAAAGGAGAGCTACACTTTGCACGACTAGAACTTGATATTGCAGTGGAATAATCGAAAAATTGATCAGCTGAACCATGGGCCATAGCTGAAATAAATTAACAATAATATAAACATTAACAAATAATAATAATGCAAATTTTATGAAAACTTAAAAAATGTTCATTTAAAAATAAATTAATAAGTAAAAGTAATATACCTTATAATTATTTAAAAGAATTTCTGGATATTCGTCTTTTAATTTTTCTGTTATAAGTTCAACATTTTTGCCTTGACTAACGCCTAATGCCGAGAGTAAAAAAAATATAAAAGTTGGAGCGAATATTAATTGATCACAGACCACTTTTTTTACTACTCCTACTTTTCCTTCTTGGCCAAATCGACGATCCAACAGTCCATAACAAACTCTTAAACCTGGACCCTAAAACATTTAAACATAAGTATATAAAACAATGTAATTAGTTTATGTTTATTTTTGTAACTACGGTAATTTCGGACTTTAATTTATATTATTATATCTTAGACACAACTGTAATTTCTATACTAATTAGTATGAAATTAATATATAGAAAATATTCTCATTTAATGAATAAATAAACATTGTATTTTCTATTATTTTTTTTAATTTATGTACAATATTTTTTCATTAAAAAATGTATATTATTATAAAATTGTTAATGCAAACAAATCTTACACAAATGCAACCAATAATTGCAAAATTTCCTGTTCGTCGAAGATCTAACTCTTGTAAACTTTTTTCTTCCACCAAATTTTGCGCAAGTTGATCACCAAGTGCCATTAAAAATCCTTAAACAAAAGCATAAAAAACGAATTGTTATTATTTGAAAAAAAATATTTAAAAAATGTTATATATAAAAAAAATTTACAATAATATTATAACAAATAAATAAAATTACCTGTCTGCACTGACTGCATGCCATAAGGATATCGCATTAACAGTCGCTTGTAAACTTTAAATAAATTATTCATTTTCTAGTATAAAAGTGTATTTCAAAAAAATGCGTTTATATATAAACAAATCACCTTCACTAGAACGCAATTTGATTGAAAAGTGAGGTTAGAATGTTCACTTGACATAACATCATCTATTTATTGCTAAATAACTCTAAACAAATTGTCACATTTAAACGTCAATATTTACGTCATTCATTTTGCACAATAAATCAAATTTGATAACATCTAACCACAACATTTAAAAAATACATTGATTTATCTTGTATTTCCAACGCGATACATACACATTTTCTATTAAATTAAACTACTGATTAAGCCACCGATAGAATACGATTATTAACGTTTAACGATAAGCTTTATTTGTCCATAATTTCACGTGAATTGTCATATTTTTTCTTGTTGAAAAATGTACAAATCATTATTGCTATTTGTTTTATATGAAATAAGTGGTTTTTGAAAAAACGTCTGTAATTCAATTAATATTTACAAATTTCGCGGATTTATTTTTGCTTTCAGTATAGCCAATTGTTGACATCATACAAAGGATAATGAAAAGCAGTTTCGGAAATGTAACAATACGAAGATCGTGAATTTTGATTGGTCAACAAAATAATAACTAAATTGAAATGTATAGTAAAATCTGGGGATATCATCGACATAACCTAAAATAACAAAGCGATGTTTTAGGCTTGGAAAATTCGTTTCGGTAAAATTGAAAGCAGACAAATAACAAAAATACAACTTAATTTTTGACTGTTGATTGTTTATTTTGTAATAGCGTTCATAGTCATTAATGTGGATCCAAAAAAGTAGTTGAAATTTAACTATGGATCCACGATTACAGAGAACCGAAACTGATCAAAGTTTCAGTGAACAGGTTAGAATGTTTTCAATACAGGTGGATTAGTATTCAAAAATTATGTTTTTTTTTCAATACAATAATGAAATATAAATTTTCACAAAAATAAAAGGTTGAAGATTGTAACTTTTATGAGCATTTTTAATAATTTCTTCTCTTTTATTTAAAGATTTTGTTTGAAGAAATTAAGTTTCTCTGAAGTATTTTGTTTTATGTTTTTTGGGTAAATTGTTTTGACGTATACAATAATAGATATTGATCTTTATATAATAAGTAGTATAATTCCGTGGCCACTTATTTCATAAAAAAAAAAAAATAAGTAGTATAAACAAACTTAAAAAACAGTAAATAAATAAACTTTAAACTAAAAAAAAACAATAAAAATGAAGTATACAATGATTAATAAATATTGTTAATTTTATTATTTGAAATAATAATATTTATTTACTATGAGGTAATGAAAAAAAATATAGAAATGTATCTATTAATTTTTTGCAGATTGTTCATTGGTTAAACGAAGCTGCTGTTTCAACAAGTGAATCGGACAAAGTAACTAATATATGCAAAGTAAAGGAAGTCTTAATAAACACCGAGCCCAGCTTAATAGATGAACATTTAGATAATGTCTTACAATTTTCCTTGGATAGAAGTGCTGAAGTTCGAAAAACTGTTACTGGATTTTCCGAAGAAGTCGGGTATATACATTTAATATTATTATTACAATTTGGTTAATATATCTGTGGTTTTGAAGAAAACCCAGTTTTCTTCATGAATTTCATGACTTAAAAATATTTAGATTTTATTTAATTAAGGAAGCGGTTTTTGTAAACTAACCCAGTTTGAGATCTCACTTTAAGTGTATATGGGAATCTTTCTATATTTAACTAGTTTTTGCTCAATATTATAGATATAAATAAGGAACTTAATATTACTGTTAAAGTATTATATCGGCACTAAGATTTAATCAATATTTTTATAGAGAAAAGCAGCCTCACACAATTCCAAAAGTCGTGCAGACATTATTGCGATTAGTTTCGGATGATGCTCCGGTTGTTGCAAAACGAGCAGTGAGAGCAAGTAGCAGAATCTTGCGAGCTGCGTTAAAATGGATCGCAAATGCTCCTATTGTAACAAGCGATATGGAAAATACTTGGAACCACTTAAGTGCCCTCAAAGTTCAAATCATAAACATGATCGATAGTGACAATGATGGGTAATTATATAATATACACATTTTTAACTTTAAATTGTAATACAGATGTTTTTACGTATTATTATTTTTTCTTAATATAGAATAAGGACACAAGCTGTGAAATTTTTGGAAGGAGTTGTATTAATTCAAACTTATCCTGACTTGGATTCACCGAGGAAGAACGATGATTTTTCCTTGCTTGACATTCCACTCACATTGAAAATTGCTCGTAGAAGAAAGTTGGAAGAGGAAGCAAATCATGTGATGGATTTGTTGATCAAATTTCATGGTTCTCCACATGTTAGTAGTGTCAATTTAATGACATGTATGGGATCGTTGGCGCTTATTGCCAAATCAAGACCAAAATTTATGACTACGGTTATCCAAGGTAAAAGTTAAAATGTATACGATTTTGTTAAAAAATGTATATTCGTCAATATTATACAAATATTAAATGTAATATATTTTGTATTACAGCTTTGCAAAAACTGCAGAATGACCTTCCACCAACTTTATCGGATTCGCAAGTTAAAAGTGTTCAAAAGCAGCTGAAATTAACTTTGCTTGGTTTAATGAAACACCCGTCAAGTGTTCATTTGGAAATTGAACACGTACAAACGATAGCTAAATTGTTAAGTCAGTTAGGAGTGAAAAAGCAGGAAATTGAAAAAGCCTGTCCAAAGCAAGATGATATTAGAAGGGCAAAAAAGCGGCTACAAGTAATTATTATTTTGTTTGCATGCTTTATAATTTAATTTCATAATGTTTTACAGTTACAAATAAATTATTAATCTTTTTGCAGGAAAATTCGAATTCTACTGCTTCGAAAAAAGTTAAAGTTGACACAGTTCCTTTGGTTCCGATGGAAGAAATCGAAGCATCAATTCCGGTTTTGCCGGCAAAATTACCAGAATTAATTGAATTGTCCGAAAGTTTTATAGCTGAGAGACTCAGTTTAGAGATTGCAACAGAACTTGTTATGGACAGCATGGTAATCATCTGAAATTTTAATTAAATTTAGCATTTAAAATTTTTTATTTTTTTTGTATGTTTAATTATATATTTTGTTAAAGGCTTGGGTTCCCGATGAAATGTCTATAATATTTCAACGAGAATATCAGCCAATTGCAACAACCGACGTTGTGATGCAGCGTCAAGTGATAGCCAAATTATTAGCAGCGCAAATCAAGCAAACGAAAGCAAAGAAGACGAAGAAAGATACGAAAGAGGATGACATAGTTATGGAAGAGTTGATTAAAAATCCGAGCATATCAGTTGCAGAAGCAAAACGAGAAAAAAAGAGGGAAAAGGATCGAGAGAAGGAGCGCGAAGCAAAAGCGTCTTTAGAAGCGCATGAAAAGTCTCTGGCCAAAGCCAGAAATCGTATGAAGGCTTTAAAATTAAATGAAATTACAAAACCACTTTTACGAGAAACTAAAGAACAAATGATGCTCATGGCAATCAATCGAATTTTATCGGCTGAACGAACTGCTGTTGTTGGCGGTATTTCTCATATAAGGTTAATATTTTATTTACTTTATCTTATTTGTATTAATTAATTCGATAGTCTAAGTTAATTAAACACTGATTATTTCAGAGTAAAAATTTTAACAACATTAGCGGCATCATTCAATCCCCACGTGAAAGATACAATTTTACGATACATTACGGAAGATATTAGATCTCGTATGGACTTAGCTTTGGGATGGTTGTATGAAGAATACGCTTTGCTTCAAGGATTTCAGCGACGTACCAATGTGCCATCGAAACCTCAAGAATCGCCTCATCATGCTTACAATTTTTTGCTTTGTACATTAGTTTCTGCTGTTGAAAATATCCAAGGAAAAGATCGTGATGCATTGTTATCGAGGTGCAACTTTTTAAATAACTTTCTTTACAGAAAAACTAAAGATTGAAATACAATTATTTAATCAATGAATATTTTAATTAAAAATGTAATTTTTTTAGATTATATTTAGAAGCGCCTTTAATAACAGAAGACGCAGTTGAAACGTTAAAAGTAATATCGTCAGAAGAACATCGAGGTTTACTTCCTTTAGAATTATTAAAAGAAATGGTCATTCGAAGACCACCGAAACATCTTATTTTTGTTAATGTATTGCTCTGTCATACTGGACATGAAAGTAATAAGGTAAAACTTCTTTTACTTTTTCTTATAATTTTTTGATTGAGAATTTATGATAGTAAAATGTGATACAATTAATGAGTACATATTTATCATAGATACGAGAAGCAGCTATACAAATGGTCGTTGATTTATATTCGAGGCCCGAGTTAACTAAACTTATTGAAGAATACGCCGTTTTATATTTAGGATTTTTGCGACTGCAAAGTCCGCCGGAAATAGTTTTTGGCCAAGATAGAGGTCGATTGCATATCGATAAGAATTGGTCTGAATCGACTGTTAGAGCTTGCTTGGGATTGTACTTAGCATTATTAACAGAAAAGGAAGAATTAATTCACGAGTAAATATTATTTTATTCTTTTTTATTTAAATAATTTGAATTCTACATTTGATTGTATATCATTTAATTTTATTGTTATTTCATTATTTTAGATTAACAAGAGTTTATACATCGATGACACCAGATGTAAAACGCGTAGTATTGCGATTAGTTGAAACTCCGGTGCGAAAGTTGGGAATGGCTTGTCCTCAATTATTATCTCTCGTTGAATCTTGTCCGAAAGGAGCCGAAACATTAGTTACAAGGATTATTCATATCTTAACCGAAAAAGGTACATATTTATATTTGTTCATATTTTTCTTCTCTCAAGATTATAAGATTTTTTTAATCTAATTTAGTATTTGTTTTAGTAATTAAGAGATATAATGAAACAATTTTGTTATAGCTGCCCCAAGTGCGGAATTAGTTCAACGAGTTCGTGAACTTTATCAAACGCGAGTTTCCGATGTAAGATTTTTAATTCCTGTATTAAACGGATTGACGAAGAAGGAAGTAATTGCCGCACTGCCGAAGCTTATTAAACTCAATCCAGTAGTTGTTAAGGAAGTTTTTAATAGATTATTAGGCACACATAATAATGACAGTGGTGTGCCGCACACGTCCCCTGTAACTCCGGCAGAATTATTAATTGCTTTGCATACGATTGATTCTAGTAAAGCTGAACTTAAGACTGTAATTAAAGGTAATTTTGCTTGTTTTAATCTTCTAAGATGTTATATAGTAAAAAATGCATAGTTTCTATAATATTAATAATATTATTAACTTTACAGCAACTTCATTATGTTTTGCGGAAAAAAGTGTATACACACAAGAAACCGTGGCGGTGGTTATGCAGCATCTTATGGAATTGACGCCATTGCCAACATTGTTGATGCGCACAGTTATACAAAGTTTAACATTGTATCCACGGTTGAGTGGGTTTGTCATGAATATCCTGCAAAGGTTAATCTTGAGGCAAGTGTGGAAGCAGCCTAAAGTCTGGGAAGGTTTTGTGAAATGTTGCGAACGAACTCAGCCACAAAGCTTCTCGGTTATTCTGCAGCTACCAGCTGCGCAACTTGCGGAGGCACTTAAAATGGCACCGGCTTTGAAAAGTCCTTTGATTGCTCATGTTGAGTCGTTCTCAGAGAATCAAGTATGAACGAATTGTTTAAATTTAAAACAATATATTATTTTTGAAACGTTTTGTATTAAAATAAAAAATTGCATTTTTAGAAAGCCCATCTTTCGCCAGCAGTTTTGGAAATGTTAAATGGAAATGTTCCATTTCAAGCGCAACATGATGATGTTTATATTACTAATGAAATTGTAAGATTTGTTATTTGTTAGATTTGTTTATATATTGTAATCTGTTTCATACAAAGAAATAGAAAGATAATAATGAAATGTTTGCAGGGCCCAGCTGAATTCCCAATTGAACCAAAGACCGAAATCATGGATGTGGATATTGCGGAACCAGCGCCACCTGGTTTAGATTAATAAATTATTTTTTGTTAATGTTACTTAATCATTCGTACAATTAGCAACTGAAATTTTATTTGCAATTTCAAAATGAAAGACATACCTTTAATCGTGTTTTGCTTATTGAATATAAAATTTAATAAATTTAATAAATAAATTTAGTTACATTTAGTTACATATACAATTGTTTAGCTCATTGCTATTGTCATTATACTTTAATTATTACAATTAATTAAAGTATAACTAATACTTTCTGTAATTTTATATACATTGACAATTTTCTAAAAATATTAATATTTTTAATTTAAATTATTTGAATTATGCTTATTTCGAACAAACTAAAAAATAATACAATAACAACCTCTGAATAAAACAAGTAATTATCTAACGTGTGTATATATAATTATATTTTTATAATATACAATAAAAATAACTTGTTTTATACAAAAAGAAGGATTTATACATTTTTTTACTTAAATTGAAAAACTTCCATCACTAAAAACGATATGATGTATTTTTAATTTATATAAAACTGCATACATTATTAACGTGTATAACAAAATTTATGCAAAATCAACTCCAGTGTCTAACAAGTCTCGTAACATGAAAGATGCCCGTTTCGGAAGAATTCTGTAAAAAGCAAGGTTAATAAGGAAAAATAATTATTTTTATTATTTTTAATATTAAAATGAAAAATGGAATAAATGAATACCTTAATACATGTCCCAGATATAATAAGTATCCAGGTATACTGAATTCAGTATAATTTCGACGAACTCCGCTGAGTATTATTCTTGCAACTTCTGCAGCTGGCATTGTTCCAAAATAACTTGGTATTCTATATTAAATAGAGTTATAAAGATAATAAATATTAATTAATATATTCATTATAAATCGTAGTAAAGTGAAAGGTAATTAGTTTGTCTTTAATATACAGCATTACATTTATAGAAATATAAACCTTAATCGAATATCCTTTGCAGCTTCTGGTCCAACGATAAATGGATATATGTGAACGAGTGAAACAAAAACATTGCTATTTGAGTGACGAAGTTCAGTTTGCAATGATTCAGCCATGCCCTGAACTGCAAATTGTGCTGTGGAAAAAGGTACCTGACTTCCGCGACTTGCGCCACCGGACACTCCAGCTACCGACGATAATACCACGATATGACCTTTTCCTATTTTCTTCATACTTGGTATTACCGCATCTATAAGCTTTTAAACAAATTGTTTGTGTTAAATTAAGTGTTTATTTTTGGGTAGTTTCTTATAACGTTTGGTGATATTGGACTGTTTTAACAAACCCAAAAATGACTGAGCACAGAAACTTCAAAAGCGTGTCTCAAATCCGGCGGATCGTCGAGTAAAGTGCGCGGACTGGGAACCCCGCAACAGTGGATCAGCATTGTCACTTCTCCCAATTCTTGTCTGATTTCATCAACAGTTTCGATGACCTAATATTTGTACACAAATCATATACACATATTATTTATATTATTTGAATATTTTAAATTAGTATGAAATTTATTTGAATGTTTTAAAAAGTATTTCAATATCAACGCAAATCGTAATTTCAATACTTTATGTTATTTAAGTTATAGTTAAAATTGAAATGCAATATTTTGTTGAATTTACTATCTATGATGTTGCTAAATAAAATTACACCTGCTCTTTATCTGTGACGTCACAAACATAACATCTGGCAGTTCCTGATAATTGACCAGCTCGTTGAACGGTAATTGCACAAGATTCTGGATTTATATCAATACATGCAACACGTACACCAAGCTGCGATAATTGAATCGCTATTTCTCGTCCAATACCGTGTCCAGCACCGATGACCTGTTCAAATATAATATCAAATAATGCATTACTGAATAACTTAGTTTTCTCTCAATTAATAAATTAGAAGATAAAGCATGTTGACATATACCATAGCAACTTCACCATTTAAACTTTTTAACGGCGGTGGCCTGATTACTCTATAAATGGCCAAAAGTATGGCAAACCATATTCCTATGATTAACGTAAAGAGATCGAGTGCTAATATAAACAACGAATAAATCCTGAGCAACATTGATGGAGATCGATATCTCTTTGTCTGTTTCTGCAAAAAAGTAAAATCATTTGTTGAATAAATAAAATTATAAAATTCTTTATCAACATTGTATTCAACTTTACCATTTTCAATTTTATTTCATGTATTTTTATTATCATTTATTTTTTTTGTTATTGTTATAAAATTATAATTTAAGATAAAACATAAAAAAAAAACTTTTTATTTTAAATTTTTTAACGGAAAAATAATTTAAAAAATATCAAAAAATAAATAAAAAAACATTTGATCACATATTATTATAATCTTCACTGTAATTCCATGCAATGAATGCAATTTTCTTAACCTAAAAGTTGTTCACCGAAGATATTTTATCATGAAACATATTTTAAACCTAACGTTGTGAAATTTTTATCTTCGCGAGATAAATGTATTCTTAATATAAAAAGTTTACATGTTGTTTATCATTGCGAAAGTTCAATTATTTGAAACTGTTATCAAAATGCACTGAGTTGTTACCTTGAAAAGTAAACAATCGAAATCACTGAAGTATATTGAATGAGACTATATTTTGTGACTTAAAATGTGTTTTTTCACAATATTTTAATCAACATTCAATCAAAAATACTCACCATGTTCTGTGATATTTATTGACAAATTATTTCTTTGGCTTCAGCTTTAGCTACCTAGTAAAAGCGTTAATATTGTATGTATTGTGTTTTATTAATTAGGATATACGATTCGCATTCATGCAACTTTACTTTCTATACTTCTTTTACTTATTTTTAATTATTTTATCCTCAAATATAAGTTATTTTCCATTCATTTAAGCGTAATTAAAAATATTTGTTAATTTTGATAAGCTTGTTTGTATATTTGAGGTAAAAAAGATTAATTTTATTTGCTTTGACATTTTGAAATTTGGCGGCAAATTAGATTAAATGAGTAAGTAAAATTACTGCATTTCCAACAGTTGATAATACAGCGACCTTACTTTGAAGTGACAAGTGTTTCAATAATATATAGTTCAGTAGTTATTGAATGAAAATTGGCAAAGATTTGTGCATTTTGTAGTTATTAAAAAAAGAAATTAAAGCGAAATGTGGTATGAAACACTTATTCCTTTGGGAATTGTAGGAATTTTAATAACACTTCCCCATTTTATTGCTGGTGGATCCAACTGGTACTTTTTCAATGGCAATGTAAGTTTTCTGTATTACATAACCTCTCCAATAATAATCGACATTTTATTTTACTTTCTTATTTTTCTTAATTTTACAAGTATTATTATAACTGTTATGTATTAACTATATTATTACTATATATTTATATGTATATTATTACTATGTTATTTATCAACTATATTTTAATTGTATATAAATCAAAAACTATAAAAAAATAAAAAAAACTTACTATATTAAATTTATTCATATATTTATTCATATTCCTATTTTACTGAAAAGTAATAATACTTTATAACTATATTATAATTTTTAAGCAAAAAATTGTTTATAAACATAAGAATTAAAATATGTATACATATAAGTTACCAAATATATTTGTTTAATGTATATAATTAATATTAAGATGATTTTAATATATCTATGAATTAATAATTATAATTATAATATGTTGATAGCCACATAGACGAGATCCAACATTACACTGGGATATGGATATGCTAATAAGAGACAAAAGAGTTACTAACGGCAGACACTGGCAAACACCGGTGATTATATTATTTAATATATTTTATTGAAATCTTCTTTACAAAAGCAATATTTGCATTTTAGTATTAATACATTCTTTATTTTTTAGGGCTTGGAAGCTATTCCAGATCAATAAACTTATAGGAACATTTATATAAAATCATTGTTTAGTATGAATGAATAAATAATATACATTAAAAAATGAGTAATTATACTTTTATATTTAAGCTAAATTGTATTCACAAGATTTTAAATTATGTATTTAAACAAGAATTTTATTTATTTATTTTTCAGTAACGTTTGCTGAAAAAGGTAGAAGGTTTTCATTTATCTTTTATAGCCATGTTTTAATTTATTTAATTGGTTAAGTTACTTTTTTATTCTTTTGTTCAATATATTTTAATTAAAAACATTAATATATAATATATTTATACAAAGTTATTGTAATTACTCTTGAAATTTTAATAAAAAAATACTGAATAATTTTGAACTATTTCTATTATTTTTATATATTTTATTATTCATAATATATTATAAATTAAATTAAATTTTATTTAAAATAAGAAGTTATTTTTCAAAACGCTAGGTCGAATAATGAAAATAAAACCAAACATAAATTATTATATTAAAAAATTTTTTAATATTTACATTAAGCAAATTTTAAGTATAAAATCAATTGTAGATTCTGTTATTTTGAAATAATAAATAAAATTGTGTTTCATTGAAAAACATTTGCAATATGAATTATGAAATTTATTTACATATATGGAACGGTGATATTTTACAATTCGTATAAAAAACTAAGTTTTATTGTACACAGCCATGTTGTTTGCACCTTATTTCTATCGTATAAAAACTGCATATAAATTAAAAATGTTTATAATTTATAATACAAAATTTTGTTTTGACAATGCAACATATAAAGTTAAATATTCCAGTTATTGATAGGAACAATTATTTGCAGTTATTTTTAATTTGAGCCTATTTTAAGTTGAATGTTTCAATGACTGGAATATATCTTCCATTTTATTTAAAATTCGATGATTTTATTCCGTTATCTTCTTGACACATTTTGTTACAATTAAACGTAAGTTTCCGTTGACTTTCCCAGAATAGTAATAATATGTTTTTCCTCAAAAGAAAGAGGCAACTTCGATTGCTTATCAGTTTTCAAAATTAGCTTTTGTTCAGTTAAAAAAATATTCAGATTATTTTCGCAATTAATATTTAAATCATTATAAATATTCGTATTGTATTTAATTGAGCTAGTTGTTGCAAATGTATACGAAGTTGAAGAACCTAAAAAAGAGATAAAAAGACATTAATATTAAAGTTGACAAAAAAGGTATTTCATAAATTATATATAAAATATGGAAACTAAATTTACCTGATTTGCTTGAATTGCTTTTGACTGTCACATGAGTTGGTGTTGATGATGTCATTCTTGAGTTTCTATGAATAGTATTGCAATTTGAATGATTCAAGTTACGTCTGCAACAAAGTTTTCGAAATCCGTCCCGAAATTTTGTCGACATTATATTATACAATATTGGATTTACTGCTGAATTTAAGTAAACTAAGAATCGACAAATGTATAAGATTGAATAAAAGTTGACGATACCTAAATTTCGTAATGACTCTTCGGAAATGAAAAATATTATCCACAACAGCAAAATGCGAAATGGTACCAAACAACAGAAGAAAGAAACCACCACCGTTCCAAGCATTAATACAACTTGACGACGATACTTTACCAAGTTGCTTTCTGGATCACGACTGATAATTGGATTTGCAACCAAATGTCGCGTTATCGTAGTATACAGGACAGTTAACATTAAAAATGGTATCAGGAAAAATATGATATTAATTCCAACGTAATACATTAATTTCCATTCGCCGTCTACTTCGATGTTACATTCAGCTATCACAGTATCATCTGAACCTTCCAGTATTGTTTCTCCATAAGTCGGCATTAATAATATTGGACTGTAGAAAATTGCATGTAAATAAAATCATATTTTTGTTTGATGTTTTTTTGATAAAAAAGAAAAGAAAGGTTTAAAATAAATTCAACAATTATATTAAAAAATGATTATATGTATGGATTATGTAAAATATTAACAAAAGATATATATTAAGTGTTGCAAATTAATCGTAATGTTCAAGTATTTTTTATAATACGTGCATTAGCAAGTTATGTTTTCGTCTTTAATTTAATTGCAGGAAGTTACTCTTTTCACAAAGAAAAAACTGTAAAAATTATCATAAAAAATTAACGGAAAATTAACGGAATTTATTAAAATCACTAAAACTTAGTCTTTGGAGTTTATATATATAATAATAATATTATAATTTTATTTAGATTTAAAATCCATTTAATTTTTATTATATCAAAAATATAATTGTAGAAACAAAACTATTATGAAATGTATTGATTTTTTTCTCCAGAATTACAGTTTTTTCTATTTAAGCTTGTAATTATAAACAACATTTTACATTTTTCATCGCGTTACTGTAAATTATGGTAATTTTTATTATAAAAATTTGCCCTGTGTAGTATCTTCAATATTACGGCGACGGACCAATTAGTATATTATGCAAAAAGGGAGTACAACCTGGTTTTACTCCTGCGCGTTGCATACGATATTTTTCGTCCAAGTGGAATTTACTCCCGAGAGAGTTAAAATTCAACTTTAATCCCTAAAACCGATATCTTTTATATTTTTCATATTCTGTAAAAAATAAAGTAACTTCCCAATGCACTAACTATAAAAAATATCGTGTGAAATGTAATATTAATAAGAAAGTTTAAAAAAAAGAGTTAAGTGTAAATATCGAGCTTCGAATAAAGTGTTCAATAATTTGTATTCATTACAATACTTTATTTTATATATATAAGTACATATAAATTGAATGATTACAGCGGAATTTGAACTTGAATCAAAATATTGGCATTTCATTCATTTATTATACTTATCTATTTGTCCATACCATTATTTATAATTCAAGAATAATTCAAAGTTGAATAGATAATCACATTTTCTTACAAAACATTTCTTAAAAATATACTTAGTAAAAAATAAAATGTTTATAATCCAAACATCATGCACTTGTCAAATACAGTAACTACTCTACTTGTAAAATTAACTTGTCATTTCAACTTTGCATTCTACTTATATACTTACAACTAATATACGTTCAATACATTAGGCAGATTGTATCAACTTGTTGAGCCTATAACATTTAACAGATTATTTTATCATAAACTATATATTTATTCATATATCTATAATACAGAAAAAAAAATGTTTAATTTCAATTTTGATAATTTGAAAATTTAATTTATCTTCTTAATGAATTTTTAAAAAGCCATTCGACTTTCAGGATTTTATAAAATTAAAAAATAAAACAATTCTAATTTTTCTTCTTATTTTGGGACAATGTTTTTTATGCAAAAATGCATGTAAAAAATTGTTGAACATTTAAGTCAAACAATTTTTTTAATTAAATTTTTTGATTTTTACATTTCACAAATTTTGATTTTCATTTTTTTTTAACAAAAAAAGATTACAAAAAATTGTCTTGTTGGTCCTCATTAATGGCACACTTGGACATCCTCGTGCTGCTGATAGTGGTTTTAAAGGTGCCTCTTCTAATGATACGTGACGGTCGAATGTGGCACAATTTCAAAAAGCCCATACGAAATTTGCTACTCATTAAGTTGTACAAAATTGGATTCATAGCGCTATTCAAATAAAACATAATTCGACTAAAGTACAAAATATTGTAATACATTTCGGTGTCTATTGAATCGATATACTCAGTTGGTGCAATAACGATATATAATGTGAGAATTTTAAATGGCGACAGACAAATGAAAAAACTAAACACTACTGTTAAAAGCATTAAAATCACTTGTCTTCTTGCGCGTATAAAGTGTGATTCCGTTCTGTCCACGACGGTTGATGAATCCTTTATCAAATGACGCACGATTACAGCATAAAGCCACACGAGTATAATTAAAGGCAGAAAGTAAAATAATATGATCAAACCGATAAAAAATGCAACTGTCGATGTGGTATTTGCTTGCATCAGACATACGGCTATATTCCGATTATCATCCAATTTATTCTCGTTTATTGGCTGTATGTTGCTTCTGTTTAGAGATACTTCGAAGTAGTCTGATATCCAAATCATGGGACTGCAATTAAGTAATTCATCAAAATATGTTTTGTTTTTCAAAATGGATTTAACAAATGATGACTTTTGCGATGATTAAGGTGAAATCTCAGACTACGTTTGTTCATAAAACGGTTTCCTTAATTAAACAAAATCTATATATTTTTAAGTCATGAAATTAATTTAAAGTATACTTTGACATAAGTAGAATATTCTGAATAAA
Organism: Gryon sp. ZL-2020; assembly: GCA_022817425.1. Lineage (NCBI taxonomy): Eukaryota > Metazoa > Arthropoda > Insecta > Hymenoptera > Scelionidae > Gryon > Gryon sp. ZL-2020. The sequence goes on along the minus strand of JABFPJ010000388.1, from coordinate 4,538 downwards.
TTTTGCGCTTTGAAAATTGATAGAATTTGTTTATTTAGGGAAGTGGTTTTTTAAATAAATCTAACCTGAAGAATCACCTTAAGAAATCAACATAGAAAAGCAAATAGATGGTTTTGAAAGCATTATGATTTTGACTTTATGGAAGATAATGAAAACATGGCTGAAAAGTTCTTTTGATATAGTAATACAAAATAGCAAAAATGTAAAAATTTATAAAATAGCAAAAATTTTTTTTATTTATTAATTATATATAATATATATAAAATAAAAATATAAATTAATTCTTTTGAGTTAGCAAAAGTCAGTAAAAATCATTTGTTTAGTAAAACAAAGTTATTATATTTTGAAATTTAATATATTTATATGTAAAAATATATGCTTCGTTAAATATGAGCTATTTGTAGTCTTTTCAAGTGCAAAACTCAAACTTGTGCCATTGTTTCATAAATGCAAAAACTTAGCTCTAACTTTGAACAAACTTTATTACAGCAATTTACCTAGAATTTCCCAAGTTTGCGCGAAAAATGACACCGTTTTTGTTTTACCAATAATAATTCTTGTTCAAAGAAATATTCAATCTCGATTTTATATTTGGCACTTTTTATCATTTAAATATGAAATTTCTTGTTCAGTTTCGTGTGTCTACTTTGTTATATTCTGAAACATGAAAATGATGTATAAAGAAATTCTAATCGGATGAAATATGTGCTTCTAATTTGAAAAATTTATCGCTTCATACATTTTGCGAGAGAAAAAAGGTTTACTGAAAATCGTTAGAACGTCCATATCACAATATGGAACTCATGATTTATTGAAGTATTCACGCGCTGTTTATTTTTCATATTAAAATGTTATCTAAATCATATTTTAACGTTTAACAAAAAATGGACACTTTGATGTATTATTACATCGCAATTGGAAGATTCTTGTCGATTCAAATAAATTTGAATTGAAAGCAATATACAGTTGAGTACTTCATCTGAAAACAAAGTCAACGAACTTTAATTTGAACTAACGAGACTGTAACTTAGCAGGTGTTTTGAAGTGTTAATATTGCATGACTACACAGAGTACATTTTCAGACTTAAGATATTATTAGTATAATTTGTATATTACAATTATTATCGAATGTATATTATAGTCACATTCAATTTAATATTTTTTAATATTTCCTGAAAATATATAATAATTATACACTCTCTAGATTTAAACATTGAACATTCACTTTTTTGGTGTACATATTTACTTTTTTTAAAAGTGAAGTAAAATTAATTATTGAAAAAGAAAATATTGTTTTAAATGTTTAATTTGTTAATTATGGAATATTGTAAATTTTCAATTATTGAAAAATTAATAGTATATTTCGTAACTAAGGAGTAAAGTGGCTGATTCCAGACGACTGTTGTAAACGATATTTTTTCTTACAAATGCACATAGTATATTTTGCACGAAGGGAAATTAAAGAAAATTCGCTACCGAGTGCGAAGTTTACAATCCGAGCCGAAGGCGAGATTTGTAATCGCACGAGGAGAGAATTTTCTTTTATTTTTCATGGTGCAAACGATATTTTTCGCCACAAGGGAGCAGAAAATGCAGTTTCTTTAAAACTCCCAAGAGATAGAAAGTGCACTTTCTGTCACCGTGTGGCAAAAAGACCTATTTCTTCTCCAAAAATTGGGATGAAAGTGGTACTTTCTCTCCCTAGGGAGGGAACTTGCCACTTTTGTCCCATTTTTCAGGGAAGAAAAGATGTATTTTCGATGGACGTGTGAAAAATAGTATATTCCTCAACTATGAAAAGTAACTAGTTACAAAAAAAGTGATTGAAAGTATCTAGTTACAAAAAATTTGTTTCACTTATTTAAGTTATACAAACTTACCCTCCCGAGGGAGAAAAAGTGCCACTTTCGTCCCACTTTTGAGGAAAGAAAAGACGTTTTTTCGATACACGTGTGAGAAAAAAATTTTATTTGTACAAAAGTGAATATTTTTAATTTACAAAATTAATTTTTTTTTAAGTTAAAATTTATTTGACTAAAAGTTAATTTTCATCTTTTGAAGTAAAATAATCAGTTATTCAAGAAATAAGTGACATTTTCACTTATTCAAATTTAGAGAGTATTTATTTCAACTATATTGATTTTTAAATTATATAATTTTTACTTTGAAAGGGTAAGTATTTTTTGAAAAAAATTATTTAATAATGGCACTTTTCCATCCTAGGGAGGAAATCCTTTTGTGTCCTATATTTCATGAAAGGAGAGATGTTTTTTCGAAAATGATTGAAATCTACAAATCAAAAGTGTAATAACAATAAAAGTAGCATAAAGTGCAAATGTGTTTCCGATGAAATAAATGCATTTATATATTCTTGGATATAAAGTCAGTTCTCACGTCGTCGCCAGAATCCATAACATAAACCTAAAGCAGCTCAAGTGATGGGTAAATTTTTAATTAATTACTCAACTATAACTATATCTAATTTTATATGTTTAAAGAGATAATCTCGCTTTGCATAATTTTTCATCGTAATTTTTACAGCTTAATGTTCCAGAAAGATCATATCCCTTTTCAAATTTGATTAATATTACGTTACTTTTCATTTCTGTGAATTGTATTAATATATCAGCATTAAAAATTGCGTCATTTATAGAATATACTTCAAAGTTATATTTTTAATTAAACAAATGTTGACTTTCAAATAAAGTATAACATATTTTTATTTTTATTCATATAAATTGTATTTCATTCCTTGTTTTTATTCGCTATTAAATTTGCTGTTTTTCAATTGAATGAATAAATTTTTTATACATTACTATTTCTTTTTACAACGTATCTTCTTGACACTTATTGCACATTCAAAATTACATCAACACCGAGTTATAGTATGTCAGACTTATTTGATAAAAATTTATTTTACTGCCGTTTAACTTTCTATGTGTTACTATTCGTTTATTTTTTAAATTATATTAGTATTTGTATTTCTCTTGACTGATATTCTTTCGTATTATTTTAGTCCTTAAAATCTCTACTTTTATTACTGACCTTCTTTATATTTTATATTAATTTTTTTTCGAGTAATTTAATTGATATTAATATTCAGTATTGTAATTCATTTATCATACTTAAAATTAATTTATTGCCGTCACTTATCTTGTCTTACAAGATGCATATTTGAATTCGGAGTACAGTACCTAATAACGAAAAATTTCCATTTCATGCAAACAAGTACGTGCGTTTTACTTGCAGCTCAACTATTTCTGCATTTTGTCCGCTGTCTTGGTCTCTTTTTTTCACTTTTGTGGTCTTTTCGTATTCGTACACGACGCAACCACTTTTCTTATCTACTCACCCGCACGTCGGGCATTCTAATGTTTGAACTTAAATTGTTCTTAATATTATTGACGACGTGACTTCAAATTAAAGATACAAATATGTTTGAGTGTTGCTCTAATTAACGACAAACCTTCGTCTTTTGATCATTTTTATATATAATTTGTTTATATTTTTGACGCTAAATATATATATATATAAGGATACGTTTTGTATACATATTTAAAACTTATTTATTTTATAAATACAATCTATATTTTTTTCTATATAAAAATAATGAAAAAATATACATTAAATATAATATATAATTAATGAATATACTTTTAATATATATTTAAAATATATTTGTATATAAAATTTATATTTTTTATATTTAAAAAGCGGAAAAAATCACACTTTAATATATGCTTAACGTTTATATTTTTCATCTGTGAGGGAATAATTTTTCAATTTATATCAATAAACAAACTAATTATGAACCGTGTAATTATAAGAGTGATTTTAATATTTAATTAATAATTAGCAATAATAGATGTTTGTTATTACAGCAGATGCAGTTATTGAAACAAATGACAATTTAATAAACTTAATAAAAAGCATATTAATTTTATTTATTATTTTAGTAGGCATTTTTATGGTTTTTTAAGGTAGAAAATCCGCGATGGGTCATATAATTAGGGTTCCAAGTTAAAAGTTTAAATAATTACTCAGCATTAATGAAAATATTATAAATTCTTATTCCATAATATAGATTTATGATTAAAAAAATTATCAAATGACGTCTAAAATGATTCACAAACACTTCAATTTTAATTTAGAATACAAATTTATAATATTGTTATTAATGCTAAATAATTATGTACACTTTTAACTTTGAACCTTAATTATACGGTCCGTAGCGGATTTTCTACCTTAATGCATCTATTAACAAAGCATTTGTAAAGTTACAGTAATGAATAAATGCAGAAAACATTATCTGGCTAGCTATGAAATTATTAAAAACATGCAAGACAGGTTTATTACTAAAAAATGGTTACTTCAAATGCACTAGTAAAACATAGATTAACAAGTATTAAGAAAAATGTTGGACTGACGATTAAACTATATTTTTGATATACGTTTTTTAAATCATTTATAATAATTATTATACTCCAGATGCTCTATTCGTCATGAATCCAAAAAAAAAAAAAAAAAAAAAATTAATT